>BSBM01000550.1:1800000-2057500 GCA_027924585.1 Larix kaempferi
TGCCTACTTGTCTGGTCCAGTTCCAGTCTCCTTTATTATTTTCCAAAAACATTTGGTCATCCTCCCAGCCACTGAAAAAGGACAGACCTACAGGCTACACCCAGGAATTCATGTACTTGGTCCTTGGCTGATTTATCCCCTTGACTGTGTATTTGGAACCAAATGTTAGTTGAGTTAGAAGTTTATCATAACAGTAAAAATCTCTCTTTATTGGAAACAGTAGTGACTTGATTGAATTCTAATGATCATTTGTAGAGATTAGTTTCTTTAATAGTTGTTAACTGTGTCTGGTTTTAAGGGAGTCCTCCTGCTGCCTAGCCTAAGCCTTGCCTTATTCATTAATTTTGTCATTTGACATTATCAGTCCAAGTCTGAAAACATATTGCTAGGAGGCTCCAGAATGGTTTTTTTAGCATCCATGTTTAGTGGCAGATTATTGATTCCACTTAATGTGATTTCCTTTATGACAGGTGGTGACTAGTTTGGCAGATCCATCGGCAAATATTATATTTGGAGCTGTCATTGATGAAAGGTATAAAGGAGAGGTTCATGTAACTATTATTGCAACAGGATTTTCCCAAACATTTCAAAAGACATTGATAACAGATCCGAAAGTTGCTAGGCAAGAAGCAAAAGAGTCTACAGGACAGGAACCTGGTTTGAAACGGACAGCAGCTATTTCTTCAAGATTTTCTGGTAGAAAGGGGCTTTTATGAGGACAGGGAGGCAATAGTTGGATTTCACTTGTAGATATATCCCATAGCTTCTGTAAATAAAGGTGGCAGTTTCACCTTACTGTCATGGCTTTTGGTGCTATGTTTGCTTGATGCACAGGTTCAAGGTGAATTGCAGGGGAAAAGGAACTCTTCTCAGAGTTACAAGCTTCATCTTTTTCAGGATACGTGAGAGATGTTTGGATTGACCTCAAGTACCTTCTTTAGCAAAGGTCAAGACTGAATACCTTCTATTCTTCATCTTCCTTTTGTAGATCTGAAGCTTCTGTTCTACTAGTATTGAGGCCCAGTAAAATCTTTGTCTAATATATTTTTTCTCTGCATCTAGATCCTCTTGTACTATGACTATTCAGAACTTGGAAACGATGTTTGAACCAGGAAGATAAATTTTGCCTGCTATTTACAGAATTGATGTAGTACACACTTCCATTTTTCTTAATTTATTTGTTTTGATATCTTTAAAATAAGTGTCATGGAGACATAGATTTGTGGTCAGATACTGTTTAGTTGTTAGTTATCAAAAGCATGGTAAGGAGTTGAAGTGCACATCCATAGATATGCATTTCATATTTATTTCTAATTCAACATACGTTTTTGACTTGGAAATGCATCAGTTCCACTATGCGGGGGCTGTTTGAAAAGGGTGCTGTGTCAAATTGAATTGAATTGAGTGCACAGAACACATTCAATATGGAGTGTAAAAATGTTGTGATTGCTAGTTAAGGTTCATTCAGGTACATTACATCTGACTGTGCATTTTCAACAATTAATTATAGCATACTTTAAATTTAAAATAACCAGTCCCCAAAAGTACCCACTTAAAGCACATAACCACATAAGGATGCAGCTTTGAGATGTTTCATCCTAGATCCATCATCATTTCAATGCAGTCCTTAGGTGTGTAAAGACTAACATAGAATAGGTTGTTGATAATCTGGAGAAGAAGCTATTTTCTATCTGTCTAGCAATATCGGTAAAAACAAAGCTTCATAGCAATCATTTGCAAAACCTTCCTAGACTTCTTAGAATCATCATGGACCCATCTCTTATAGTATTCTGAAAATTCCTTGTCTCATCATTCTATTTTATGTTTTCCCTTTTTCTTTGACCAATAGTTGCTTGCTATCTTTCAGATTAGTTATTTATTAAAAAGTGAAAACTAACCTTCAGATGGAAAAAAATGACAAAGACCAACCCAAAGTTCCGCTTCTTTCCCAGTCTCCACCTAGGCTAGCTAGAACATGGTCTTATCAGGTTGTCTAAAGCAACAATATTTCTGAAAAGACAGGTAGGGGGTCACATAGATGCTTAACTAATTGCAAAGAGTACAATTTTCTCCTAAAGATAGAGGTGGAAGACTTTTTGAATCCCCATTTTAGTAGGCGATGGAAAGGATGTATTATGAGTCTCCATATTTTCTTGGTATTACAGACAAACCAAGAGAAGTAAAAATGATGTTAGAATAGAGGAAAATACTGAAAATCAACTATAGCACATGGAATTGACACTTGAATTGCTTTTAGCACAGCAAGGACCACGTTCGCCATTCAAAAGATGCCAATCAGGAGAAAGGGAGGGGAACCCACTTAACCAGTTAGTAACACAGCAGTTTTATTTGGGGGGCTTCTCTGAGAAGATTGCAATCTTGAGGTGTTTAAATAGCCAATAGGGTCATAAATGCACCTAGGTTGATGTCCATAAGGACAGGAGAGCTTTGTGTTTGTTTCATGCTCTAAGGAATGCCTACGCTTAAGGTTGTCACTGTTATGGAAGTATAGCAGATTATTAACAGTGTACTTGACTAATTTTAAATTGAATTGAATTGAATGCATCAAACATATTCAATATAGAATGTAAAAATATTGTAATTTTAGTAAGATTTATTTGGGCACAACACATCAAAAGAATTGTTCTGAATTTTTGATGAATTATTTATTATTATAACATGATTTAAAGTAATTTGTTCATATCAAGGTTTAAAAGGTTAGCGAAATCAATTATATTGTTAGGCATTGAGTTAGTTATATGTTAGCATATGCTTGGTTCGAATCCCCTAAATTATGTGTACTAGTCTATATTGATGGGCTTATTAGGAATGGGAAAGCATCCCTTAGATTTCCTTGTAAAATTTTCATTTAAAAAAAAACTATTTGATATGAATACCCACTTAAAAGTGCATAATTACATAAATATGTAATGTTGACTGTTTTATAATAGTTGCATTATTATTTCATATTATTGTGCATAATTACATTATTTATGTAATTATGTAATGTTGAATGTTTTACAATAGTTGCATTATTATTTCAATATATAGTTCCTAGGTGTGCAAATAATAGCAGAGTATGCTGTACATAATATGGAGAAAAAAAATTCAAATTTCTATATTTTTGGCAATATTGCACTTCCAGTTCGTTTGGTTTCAATGCATAAATCACATTTTTAATTGTTGTAGATGCATAAATCATATTTTTAATTGTCGTAGGCTTTGCCCAAATTTCAGTGTGAGACGTCAATGGACTCATCAAAGCCAGTACGGACTGATCATTTGCAAAAGTTTCATCCAGAAATTGTGGACTAATCCGTTTTGAATTCTTGTCTCGTTATTCTTTTTATGTTTCGCCTTTTTCTTTGACCAATAATGTTTTCCGTTAATATTTTCAATATTAATTATTAAGTGAAACGTTTTTTTTATAATAAAATTAAAAAGTTCCCCATATCTACCCAGGGTACTTAAAAGTTTAGAACATGGTTTCATGAGGTTATCTGCATTAACGCCATGTTTATGAAAAGTCATGCAAATGGTCATATGGATGCTTTACTAGTTGCAAAATAATAAAATTCTCTCTGTTGTCCGCCGAGATGGCGTGCGTATGTTGAAGCCCAAAATGTAACACACCAGCTGGATGACAACTCTTAGGAGAGAGACCAATGTCACCACACTCCTCTCCTCTTCGCTTCAGGTTGGCTCTTCTCCAACTCAAGGGGGGTATCCCTAAGATAGGATCGCTAAGGTAGGTACAGTAAGCGGGCAAGGTGAATTGAAGAGGCTGCCTTAGAGAAACAAATGTAACAGAAAAATGAGTTTTAAATATGTGATGGGAAAGATGGGAGGATCAGTCCTTGAGGAGAAGGCCAGTGCCTGTATATCAGAGGGGTGAATGGAGTCAAAAGAGGGCTCAAAGGGGCCTTGTGTCATATGTGACTGAGGGGGAAAGATCGCATTATTGAGCAAGCCCTGCTCAGTCTAGTGTTTGACAGATCGGAAAGAATACTTCTTCCTCTCTAAGTGCGGGAGGTGTGCTATGCAAGCCAAACATCAATATTGCACAATCAAATTAAATGCAAAGATCAATACGTGAATTTACACGCTCACAAAGGGAAAGAGAAAGTAGATGCTAAGAGTTCTTCGCCAAAGGGAAGAAGAAAACTGGCTGCTAAGAATCCTTCGCCTTCCAACGTGGTGGATTGTCACCCTTCTATGGCCTCTTACACCATGAAAAGAAAATGCAGAATCTGGAAATGCTCACACTCAAATAAAATATCACAAGCTCACGCCACAAAAAAAAAGCTCAGTTTATCCAAAGAATCCCATGGTATTTTTCATTTAGATCAAGGAGAAGAAAACTCCCAAGTTTTTCCATGATACAAACGGAGAAGGTTCGCCCTTTAAAAAGACCAAAAAGCCTCTCATAACTTTTTTCAGAATTAATAAATAATTAAAAGAGAAAAAAGGTGGGATCCAAGATCCACCTTTTTCTTAACTTATGCCAAAGATAACTTAGTGCATAACTACTCAGCTCTTCGTTCAACTATCCATGCGTACTAGAGGTATCTTCTTCATTCAAGTGAACACTCAGTTGGCCTAAAGTTTTAAAATTATGTGACCAACCCCACCCAAAACTGGAGTCGGTGGATAGTGAAAACAAGCACACGTGGTCGACCGAATGATAATCCCATGGCTCTGAAACTCCACATAGCTGAAACTGCCCCAAAATATTTATCAGGTTCTGAAAGTAAAATCGATCACAAGTGTAGTCGGCCGCCAATGAAACTGTCTGTCAAATAAAAACACCCGCTTCTATGGCCAGAAATCCGAGCTCCCAGTTCCAACTGAGAGCTGGGCGCCAATTCATCATAAAAAAACCGAAGATTGCATCGTTAAATATCGGGTGGCTCAATTTCTACACATGCCACGGGGAGTCAATCCACGACTCGACGACGAAGGGAAAAACATGGGTCAATTTTTACCCACTGCTCGGTGGCTCCATACAAATCGCGAAATTTGTTCCTTGATGTTAGCTGCAGCCCCAGATGTTCCAACTCGACGGCCAAGGTCAATATGCACTGAAGAAAGGCGCTAGAATGGTGGACGAGATCCATAGGTCATGGCTTTTTTCTAACAACAGTCTCCATGGTTCCGCTGTCAAGAAATCGCAAATCCAACAGATGCCTGGATTTTTGATGCTTCACGCTTCTGTCGGATTTTTGATGCTTCACGCTTTTGTCGAGATGGTGGATAACGAGTGATGACCCGATCCAACAGAAAATACGATGGATGCCACTAGCTCAAAACGAGATTTTTGCTCTATGTTGCAATTGCTTGTTGTCATACATGTGACCCGGTGGCCAACAACTGCTCCGAAATTCCATGTAAGAGAAAAACGCGAGGTCTGAGAGTATATGGTACAGCTCTCACGGTCTTCGCCAATTTTGACTCATGGAAATGCCACGTAATTTCCTTTTGCATCTCAGCAAACAGAGCGCACGGGCTTTGCGTGAAGGTAACCACGATCCTTGCTAAATTTGATTTCACGAGCTTCAAATACCGCATCTCACTAATTTGTAGCTGTATTATTACTTTTGCAGCTGCGATTGAAAAATCTGGAGGTTTGACCAAATAAAGGCACCAATTCTGAAAACATGGCAGCTCGTGTACTCACGACCAACAACTTGTGGCTATTTACACAATGTTTCAACAGTGCACCCACGAGTGGAGACCCACGGCCATTGCTACGCTTATGATCAACGTTGAGACTTGAGAAGAGGCTGGGGAAGATGCCACTGCTGCCAATCGTGAAAAATAAACCGAGACTCGACCGATATAAACCCTGCGATGTTGAATTTGCTGATGCATCTGGCAGATTGTAGCCCTGCTTCAATTGATTGCTGAATACATCCTTCAAACTAATCCGAACTAAAACAGTGAGTCCATGAGAGCATGTATTTACGAGTATCACATTCTGTCGCCTGCAAATTCTATCTAGCTTCAAAACCACATTCCCTGAGAGCTGGGTGGCTATAATAAGAGAAAATTGAGAGAAGTTTGGCTCTTGTAGAAATGCACACTCGCGCTTTTGCCCTTGATTTACCAATGCTTTCAATGTCTACCAAATATTATTATTTCCTAGATCTGCTACTTCTACTCTGGAGCAATCAACAACTGTGAAGCTTCCTATACCTGCCAAAACAAGATTTTTTAAAGTTTCTGAGCTAGTAGGGCCACAATTCAACAAGCAAATATTCGCTCTCTCCAGAGCAACCTATCCCTGTTCACCCATATCCTTCTTAAAAGCCCTGGAACCTCAACAACTGATCAACAACAAGGCTTAGTTTTGCCATTCATAGACAGACAGATATCATGCATGTATGCAAAGAAAGCGCGTGACCAGACACAGTCTTTCTCTAGCTCTGCCCAATATTTCTCTGCAGCTTCCTTCATCTGAAACAAATTCTAAACCACTACAGATGCATTTAAATCTGGACAGAGTGATTAAAATTTAAAAACAAAGCCTGCAACTCTTCATTAGTGATCACAATCATGAAATCTTGAGCAAAATCTGACTGTTGGTTTGCAAAAAAGCCTTTTTGCCGTGCCTGTGGAAAACCCTGTAAAAAAAGGATGTAACATCTGGCTCCATATGGGGACGTGTGCTCTCTTCGAGAGCATACGAGAACCTCAGATTCATGGTTATCGTAGACCATCTTAGACAATAGAGACCATGTGGTGGGGATGGCTCAATTCACATCCCGTGACCACGTTTTATTACATAAAAAATTGCAGAATTAAAAAATAAATAACAACAACAAATGCTCATTGTGAGAGCTTTATTCATCTACCTACACTAACCTAACATGAGACTACAGCATGCTAAGTATATGCCCATAACCAGTGGAGCCATTTCAGCTTCTTATCCCTGACGAATTGCTTGGTCAGAAACAGAGATAAGGACATATAACAGAGATGTCTTAACATCCGATCATAAATAAAATTAAACTGTAATATCAGACTGTTAGGATGTAATAACTTATCAAATCTTTGGCAGAAAATATCAGACTGTGCACAAGAAAATTCTATCCACTGACTGATAGGGCTTAAATAAAAACCTTTATCATGGAGCTGTTTCGGATGATCTGTAAAATGAGCATTGCTATTTTCAATAAAGTGAACTTGAGGCAAGCCCAAATCTTTATCATGAAACTGTTCATGAACTTGGGGCAGCTTTGTATCCTGAATGTTCTCTTCTGCAGCAATGTCAGGGATTTGTTCAGCTAGATCTTCAAACAGGGGCCCTTCAATGAGATCTTCAATGTTTTCTTTTAACTCAAGATGGACCCTAGGGATGAGGGCATCATACTTTCTCACAAGCTTCTCAATCTCATCAACAGTTCCATCATGCCAGCAAAGGAGAAAACTCTCAAAAAACTTTACTACTGAATCTATGGATTCATCCAAAAGGCCATAAAACCAAAACACTGCATCTCCTTCCAAGGTTATAGCAAAAACGATCATAATATCATCCTCATGATGAACATTAAAATCGGACATTAATTTGCAGAGAGAGGCAATATGATGGGTGGCTGAAACATCATCATTTCCACGGAATTCTGGAAGAATGTCATGCACCCTCCCACGGTCGTAGCATTCATTAGGAAATCCATGGATTTTTGAGAAATCCAATGGGGCGTAAGCTTCGTGCAAAAGAGCAAGATGTTGTTCTTTTTTATCGTCCATAAGTCAAATAATGAGGTATTAAATTTAAAACATATAGTCATACCTCATACCAAACTGTGGAGTCGCCAATGTGAGCTTGAAAGCTTTCCAATGAGTGTGCTCACCTCTACACCCAATAGGATCTTCAAATCTACAAAAGGACAAGGGCTCTGTCTCTTCGTGGAGTTGCCATGTGAGAAGAAGAATCTGCAATATAATCTCCCACAAATGTCGTCAATGAAGCATAGTCTTCAAATTTCGGGAACTGGACTTTGTCCCCGGAAACGGCGCCAAAATGCTGTCCACCGAGATGGCATGCGTATGTTGAAGCCCAAAATGTAACACACTAGCTGGATGACAACTCTAAGGAGAGAGGCCAATGTCACCACACTCCTCTCCTCTTCGCTTCAGGTTGGCTCTTCTCCAACTCAAGGGGGGTATCCCTAAGATAGGATCGCTAAGGCAGGTACAGTAAGCGGGCAAGGTGAATTGAAGAGGCTGCCTTAGAGAAACAAATGTAACAGAAAAATGAGTTTTAAATATGTGATGGGAAAGATGGGAGGATCAATCCTCGAGGAGAAGGCCAGTGCCAGTATATCAGAGGGGCGAATGGAGTCAAAAGAGGGCTCAAATGGGCCTTGTGTCATATGTGACTGAGGGGGAAAGATCGCATTATTGAGCAAGCCCTGGTCAGTCTAGTGTTTGACAGATCGGAAAGAATACTTCTTCCTCTCTAAGTGCGGGAGGTGCGCTATGCAAGCCAAACATCAATATTGCACAATCAAATTAAATGCAAAGATCAATACGTGAATTTACACGCTCACAAAGGGAAAGAGAAAGCAGATGCTAAGAGTTCTTCGCCAAAGGGAAGAAGAAAGCTGGTTGCTAAGAATCCTTCGCCTTCCAACGTGGTGGATTGTCACCCTTCTATGGCCTCTTACATCATGAAAAGAAAATGTAGAATCTGGAAATGCTCACACTCAAATAAAATATCACAAGGTCACGCCACAAAAAAAAAAGCTCAGTTTATCCAAAGAATCCCATGGTATTTTTCATTTAACTCAAGGAGAAGAAAACTCCCAAGTTTTTCCATGATACAAATGGAGAAGGCTGGCCCTTTAAAAAGACCAAAAAGCCTCTCATAACTTTTTTCAGAATTAAAAAATAATAAAAAGGGAAAAAAGGTGGGATCCAAGATCCACCTTTTTCTTAACTTATGCCAAAGATTAACTTAGTGCATAACTACTCAGCTCTTCGTTCAACTATCCATGCGTACTAGAGGTATCTTCTTCATTCAAGTGAACACTCAGTTGGCCTAAAGTTTTAAAATTATGTGACCAACCCCACCCAAAACTGGTGTCGGTGGATAGTGAAAACAAGCACACGTGGTCGATCGAATGATAAGCCCATGGCTCCGAAACTCCACGTAGCTGAAACTGCCCCAAAATATTTATCAGGTTCTGAAAGTAAAATCGATCACAAGTGTAGTCGACTGCCAATGAAACTGTCTGTCAAATAAAAACACCTGCTGCTATGGCCAGAAATCCGAGCTCCCGGTTCCAACTGAGAGCTGGGCGCCAATTCATCATCAAAAAACCGAAGATTGCATCGTTAAATATCGGGTGGCTCAATTTCTACACATGCCACGGGGAGTCAATCCATGACTCGACGACGAAGGGAAAAACACGGGTCAATTTTTATCGACTGCTCGGTGGCTCCATACAAATCGCGAAATTTGTTCCTTGATGTTAGTTGCAGCCCCAGATGTTCCAACTCGGCGTCCAAGGTCAATCTGCACTGAAGAAAGGCGCTAGAATGGTGGATGGGATCCATAGGTCATGGCTTTTTTCTAACAGCAGTCTCCATGGCTCGGCCGTCAAGAAATCGCGAATCCAACAGATGCCTGGATTTTTGATGCTTCACGATTTTGTCGGATTTTTGATGCTTCACGCTTCTGTCGAGATGGTGGATAACGAGTGATGACCCGATCCAACAGAAAATACGATGGATGCCACTAGCTCAAAACGAGAATTTTGCTCTACGTTGCAATCACTTGCTGTCATACATGTGACCCGGTGGCCAACAACTGCTCCGAAATTCCGCGTAAGAGAGAAACGCGAGGTTTGAAAGTAGATGGTACAGCTCTCACGGTCTTCGCCAATTTTGACTCATGGAAATGCCACGTAATTTCCTTTTGCATCTCAGCAAACAGAGCGCACGGGCTTTGCGTGAAGGTAATCACGATCCTTGCTAAATTTGATTTCATGGGCTTCAAATACCGCATCTCACTAATTTGTAGCTGTATTATTACTTTTGCAGCTGCGATTGAAAAATCTGGAGGTTTGACCAAATAAAGGCACCAATTCTGAAAACATGACAGCTCGTGTACTCACGACTAATAACTTGTGGCTATTTACACAATGTTTCAACAGTGCACCCACGAGTGGAGACCCACGGCCATTGCTGCGCTTATGATCAGCGTTGAGACTTGAGAAGAGGCCGGGGAAGATGCCACTGCTACCAATCGAGAAAAATAAACTGAGACTCGGCCGATATAAACCCTGCGATGTTAAATTTGCTGATGCATCTGGTAGATTGTAGCCCTGCTTCAATTGATGGCTGAATACATCCTTCAAACTAATCTTAACTAAAACAGTGAGTCCATGAGAGCGTGTATTTACGAGTATCACATTCTGTCGCCTGCAAATTCTATCTAGCATCAAAACTACATTCCTTGAGAGTTGGGTGGCTATAATCAGAGAAAATTGAGAGAAGTTTGGCTCTTGTAGAAATGCACACCCGCGCTTTTGCCCTTGATTTACCAATGCTTTCGGTGTCTACCAAATATTATTATTTCCTAGATCTGCTACTTCTACTCTGGAGCAATCAACAACTGTGAAGCTTCCTATACCTCCCAAAACAAGATTTTTTAAAGTTTCCGAGCCAGTAGGGCCACAGTTCAACAAGCAAATATTCGCTCTCTCCAGAGTAGCCTATCCCTATTCACCCATATCCTTCTTAAAATTCCTGGAACCTCAGCAAACTGATCAGCAGCAAGGCTTAGTTTTGCCATTCATGGACAGACATATATCATGCATGTATGCAAAGAAAGCGCGTGACCAGATGTCTTCCTCTAGATCTGCCCAATATTTCTCTGCAGCTTCCTTCATCTGAAACAAATTCTAAATCATTGCAGATGCATTTAAATCTGGACAGAGTGATTAAAATTTAAAAGCAAAGCCTGCAACTCTTCATTAGTGATCACAATCATGAAATCCTGAGCAAAATCTGACTGTTGGTTTGCAAAAAAGCCTTCCTGCTGCGCCTGTGGACAACCCTGTCAAAAAAAGAGGTAACACTCTCCATTAATAATATAATATTATTATATTATTAATAATATAACAAATATTCTATTGTTAATAATATAACAAATATTCTATTGTTAATAATATAACATTACTATACTATTAATAAAATAATATAAGGGGTGGCAGGTATGGTTTTTTTAAAGATTTCGATGGCAATACAATGCTTACCTATGGATGGGGTATGGGATAGGCAACTAACAACGAGCGAGGCTGAGAGGTATTTATTATATTTGGGCTTTGAATTTATCATTGCTCTCAAGATTTATAAGGTCTTGATTTGAGGAGATTCCTTGTTGGTAAATACTCAAGCATGGAAGAAAGTCACTAAGGAGGAAACAATAGTTGGTTGTCTTCAACAATGGATTATTGGCAATATTGCACATATCAGGGACTCCATTCTTCTCCATATTCGAAGGCTCAATAATTAGGTGGTTGACTAGTTAGTTAATAATGCCACCTCCGTAGATCATGGAATTTTAGTTAAAAAAGGGGGCCACCCCATCGTCAGTGGCTTCCCCAAGGCTCTTGTTTTACAGTCCCATGAAAGGCACACTTGTGGTCTCATCAATGGCCTCCTTTGGCATGCACGATAATTGGTTTAAGTTAATTGTGTTGGGTACGAGGCCAGGCTTGTATTTACTCCATCGCAGGGGAGGCTTACCCCCCCACATGCTTGCGCTCTTGGATGCAACTTTGGCCCTGCATTTTCGTTTTATGGTGTTGGTTTTGTTTTCGGTGATGTTTGTGTGATATCTCTGTAAGAAGATATATGAGCCGAAGGTCCACAGAGCATTAGCTCAAGTGGGGTTTCGTCTTATTGGAGGTTATCCATGAGGCATTCATAGACTCTTTGGTGGGCAATAACTTGTAGTTTTCCCTATGAAGAGACTAGCTCTGGTTTGATGCTTGCTTGGGTTTTTGGCTCTGTGGGAAGTCTAGCGATCTATCTTCTTGTTGCCTCATGTTTCCCGGGCTCTTTTCTTGTGGACGATTGAGGAATTTGAGTGTAAAACAAATCATGTTAGGAGCAAGCTGGGGTTCAAGGCTTACAGAAGTGCAAGGATAAATAAGGGAAATTCAAAGCTTAATGATGAGGCTACATATGCAACTGGAGGGTGTAATTGTAGCACTAGAACAATTCTCCTCTCACGTTGCACATTT
The DNA here is from genome assembly GCA_027924585.1 of Larix kaempferi. Taxonomy (NCBI): domain Eukaryota; kingdom Viridiplantae; phylum Streptophyta; class Pinopsida; order Pinales; family Pinaceae; genus Larix; species Larix kaempferi. The sequence goes on from BSBM01000550.1 coordinate 1,812,258, forward strand.
GGATGAGGTTCGATGATTTGGAATGCCAGGTTCGGGAGCAAGGGGAATCATAGAAAAGTTGGTTATTGATGTCAAAGTACACCGTGATGTGTTGTTGACTGTAACTCAAGGAGCCCATTCATTGAACAATATGTCCGTCGATTCCAAAGCATTGGACAAGGATTCTATTAAGCCACCTACAATGGCAATAGTTGAGGTTGAGTTCACATGACCATGTGGAGGAGGATAAGAACATGGATGAAGCTTCTAGCGGTTGCAAGCCTCCCTAACTCTCTTTTTGATGTTTTTTTTGCATAGTTTTGCTAGGACAATTCATTAAAGTTTACAGTTTTAAACTTTTTGACATAAATATACTCTTTGTTATAGACCTTTAGAGCAGAAGGAGATTTTGGGATGTTTCCCTTTTAGGACAAGAGCAATTTTGTAATTCGGGACAATATGTAACCTTTTCAAAAGTTTTTTACCAACCTTTTAATATAAAAACTCTATTCGTTATATATGTGTGTGTGTGTGTGTGTGGTTCACGACACTGGATATCGGTGCTCGCTACATCCACAAATAACCTCCTCGAAATCTGTGAGAGAACATGAGGTGGCCGAGCATTTTTGGTATAGTGGGGGCCAGGGTATTTTTTAAGGATTATAAAAGTATACTTAAGTATAGTATTCTAGGCGATTATTTTGGATTGAAAAAATCATATATATAGATTGGTAGGCGAATATTAAATATGAAACATACAATTTACTACCAAAACTTGTAAATTTTGGCGAATATTATGATAAAAAAACATATTTTATGTACATATAGGCGATATTAGAGACAAAAAATGACCAAATAGCGAATTTATTTTTTGAAAAAAGGCCCAAAAAATAGCCAATTGGCTAAATTTCGCCCCTAAAAATTTCCCTGGTGGGGGCTCAATAACAAGAACATCTTATAGACCCATTTAAGCGCTCAACATGTCACTTACAAGGAATTGAACCTATGTGGGGAGGGTAACAATCAATCCTCCCAACCACCCAAGCTACATCCAATGGACAATGTGTGTGTGTGTGTGTAGACCTTTTGAATCCTTGCTTTAACCGCTAATGGAAATGAAGGAATATGAGTTTTCATTTTTTCTTGGTTTTGCAAAGCAACTAAGATAAGCAAAATTGATGTTAGAATAGAGGAAAATAATGAAAATTAATTATAGCACATGGAATTGACACTTAATTGATTTCAACATGCTATAAGACCACCTTAATCATTGAAAATATGCCAATTAGGGAAAGGGAGCCTATGGTGGAACCCACGTAATTAGTAAGTAACACACCAATTTGTATTTGGGAGCCTTCTTTCAGAACATTGCAATTTTGAGGGATTTAAGATGACTAATAGGGTCATAAATGCACCTAGTTTGATGTATACATGTAGCATTTTGTTTGTGTTTCATACTCTAAGGAATGCCTCACGCTTAAGAAAGTTATTGTTATGAAAAATATAACAAAACCTAAGATTAACAATGTTTGACTAATTAATCTAGATTTAAGTAGTTGCAATACATTCATCATGAAATTTGTTATAGATTACAATATCACTATCAAACCATACACTGTGTGGAATTGTAATTGGGAACATCAATCACACATAAAGACCAATAATGATAAGAAAAATTACTTGTTAGTTGATAAGAAAGAAGAGATACAATAGTCTATAAGAAAACCTAGAAGCTCTTAACCAGGATCTTATTAGAAAATAAACACACTTTTGTACATTTGATATGGTGTCTAAAGCAATATTCATATACACCTACAATTATTACAAAGGGACATGTGGGTCCATAGAAGTTGGTTCAAAATGTGGAAAGACCAAGTAAAAAGGTAGCGTGCACATCGACAATTGGTTAGAGAAACACAATTACCATATTAGATAAGGTTCTTCATAATTGCGCTAACTTGCTTGGTAGATGGGTGGTGAGAAGATCCAAAACAATAGTGTCTTATTGCATTAGAACAATTTTCAAAATAACATTCAACACTATCCTACCCTATATGGTTGGTTTGTCCTTGAATCATCCCTCAACACTATTTGGCGGTGATGTGTGTGTGTGTTGAGGAGGTTGTGGAGGAAGGGTGGTTGAATGAAGTGATAATGAGTCTCACCGAAGATTAGCCATTGGCAAAAGTGGGGTCCAAAACCACCTACAATTGGAAGAGGCACAATGCATTGATCATTAGGGATTGAAGATTACACCTAAATTATACATTGAAGAAAGAGATAAACAACACTAGGGAAACCAAGAGAGGCACATACCTAGAGAGACAGATAGAACTTAGCACATGTGTGCTAGATAGAGAAATAACCCAACCACAAGATATATCAAACCAAGAAAAAAGAACACAATGCTTTATGGTTCCCTTAATCCAAATCACTTATATACGAATGGATTAAATTATTACAATGTGTGAAATACAAATAAGAGTTGTGTATATATATATGTACAACTAAAGAGGTTGGGCACTTTCTTGAGGGGTTATGGGCCTACATTTAGTTGACTAGGTTTACCTTCGCACAATATTGAAATATAATATAAAGAATTTAAATAATTGTTATGAATATAAAATTATAAAGTAAAGTATAAATTAATAAGTAATTAATTAGAATTAGTATTGAAAGGACATGACCTTTCAACGCAATGCCCAAGCCATATTTAAGAGGTGGACAATCCATTGTAATAATCATAAATTCAATTATTATTCAATATGTATTATTTATGAAGATGGATCTCTTCTTTATCCAGATACAGATTCTCCATAACACACAGATTCAGTGTTACATTGGTATCAGAGCTTTTGCTCCTCCCCTCAGAGCTCAAACTTGGCTCTTCCACCACCCTTCTCACCTTCCGCTGCTCATCCTACGTCCTTCATTCTCCCTTTACATATCTCTGACCTCTTCACCTCAATCCCTGCTCCCATAGCCCTTTACACCATCATCCATCTCCCTGTTCCCACTACTGCTCAGACTCCTGCGCTCCGTTACCATCCATGCACCTCCTCTCAACACCCTTACTCCACACCAGTCCAATCCCGCACTCCTCTTCGATATTCATACACCCCATTTCCTACTACCTCCTTCCTCTCACCCCCCTCCACGACTGCGCTTCTCACGCCATCCCTGCCAACGTTGCACTACCTCCACGCCTATATTAACCCTCACTCTTAGCTTCCCTTGTTCCCCCCTCTTCCACCATCTCGTGCCTTCACTGCTCCACGTCAATATCCTTTTAAATTGGATCTAGTATTCATTACTTCTGGAAAATTTTACGATTAACCATGAGGTCAATTAGGGAAGAATTGAATATGATTTTTGATGAGCAAATGAGAAATATGGACGAAATGCTTGATCGTATGGAACAATCAGTGGTAAAATCTACTCGCAAAGCTATTAAAAATGCCTTCAATAAAATGAGCCAACAAAGTATATTGAAAGCCTCTAAAGACATGGACTCTGAAACAAAATTTAAATATGATTTTCAAAGCCCAGAAGAAAAACTAGATAAAGAACATAAAAAGGATGAAAAAGAGGAAGATACAGAAAACCATTATGTCAATCAAGATAAGAATAATGATATCGATCAAGACAATGATACAAATTATAATAATGATGAAGAAAATAACAATAAAATAATTGATAAAGATGGGAATGATCTTGATCACGATTGCGGCGAGAATCAAGCCAATTATGCTGTTAAGTATTCGACGAAAGCAGTATGCACAAAAAGTAAGGAAGAACAAATAAATGAACTTATGATAGAGACTAAAGAAAAAGACAGTAATGAAGATCAATACATCAACAAGAATGTCAAAATAACAACCACACGAAGAGAAGATGTCACCACAAGGACCGCTATGAAGAACATCAATAACAACAACTATAGGGTTAATCAGAATGACACCACGAAAAAAGTTATCATGGGCAAGTCGATCGAGTCTGTTCAGTTGACAACAAAAGTAGTTAAAAGCAACAACCAAGCAAGCGGTAAAAACATAAACGAAACTTCGTAAAAAATTGATTCAATGCAGACTTCGAAGCAAAAGAAACAAAATGAAGTAATGGTCATAATCAAAATATCATGTCTCACGTCATTAGTTCGACACAGAGCTAGAATAAAAGACAACATCATCAAAGCTCAGCTTTGAGGACAAAGCTTTCATTAACGAGAAGAAAATGTTACGAATATAAAATTATAAAGTAAAATATAAATTAATAATCATTAATAAGTAATCAATTAGAATTAGTATTGAAAGGACATGACCTTTCAACGCAATGCCCAAGCCATATTTAAGAGGAGGGCAATCCATTGTAATAATCATAAATTCAATTATTATTCAATATGTATTATTTATGGAGATGGATCTCTTCTTTATCTGGATACAGATTCTCCATAACACACGGATTCGGTGTTACAATAATGTTGACCATGGTCAGATGTGAAGATTAAACTTAATTTCAACATCTAAATACCTCTAAATTGTTCCCTTAAAATCACAAGGTTGGGTTGGCAGAGTTGATCACAAAATTGCAAGATCAAAGACATCAAAAACAATTTGGCATCATCAATCCTTGAAAACACTCAAGCCAAGGGGGTAATTGCAGAAGTAAACTTGAACCCCCAAAATCAACTAATAGAGTTCAAGAGGGTGGAGGAGGGGAGGAAGGTAGTGTCATAGAAGCAAGACAAACATTTTGGCATTTTGCTCATGTAATAACAATTTGCTACATTTGCTTGAAAGTCTGTGACTCCTCCATTAGTTGATTCAATACCATGATGCTTTGACAACAAGGTCATGTGGGAAAGGTCACAAGTTGCATCAATACTGTGTTGCTAGGTGAGTTGGGTGCCTTCATATATTGGAAGCTAACAATTATGGGAGCTAGGTAGTGGAGGAAAGTGCACAATGCTCCAAGAGTGCTCACATTGATTGATCTTGTATTGAATCAAATTGGACTATTGTTGTGCATTTTGTAGCTAGACTTAAACAACATCCTTTAAATTCAAAAAAATCATCTATCAAGTTGACGTTAGAGCCAAATGTCCTTATTTTCATATCCATATAATCCATAAAAAAAGTCATGATGTTGTAAAGTTGTTGTGTTTGCATTTTACAATATGAAGGTGTAGAGTTGTGTTTGTGCTATATAGTTAGGAAGGTGGTAGCACATGTCTAAGAGTTAGAAGCTTTGTTATGCTAAATCCTCCATGATTATGTTCAGTTATGTTATTGGCATCCATACCTACTTAGAAAACATTTCTATATCAAAACCGATCATCGCAGCTTGAAATACTTCCTTGAATAAATAATTTCCTGCCCTAAGCAACTAAAATGGGTCAAATGTTGGGATATTACTATGAGATAATTTACTAGAAGGTCAAGGAGAATGTGGAAGCATATGTTCTCTCTTGAAAGTCTGAAGAAAAATGTTCCCTCCTTTCTCTCTCCTTCATTATCCCATACTAGTTGAATAATGTCTGTAATGAATGGTTGACAGATCCCATGCTTTCTACCATGACCCAACAATTTCAACAGGAAACCCATGCATATATGGGCTACACTTGGCACAATGATGAGCTTCATTATAAAGGATGTCTATATTTTCACAAGAAGTCAATGATGAAATCACAAGTTTTATTTGAGTTATATTCATCCCCCATAGTTGGTCATAAAATATTTCAAAAAACATATGAAAGGATCAAACGATCATTTTTCTAGGAAGGCATGAGAAGGACATCCACACATTTGTGGAAGAGTGCGACTCTTGCCAAAGAAATAAAGGTGATACAGTGAAATCTTCGGGTGAACTTCAACCACTTCCAATTCCAACTACAATACAGATTGACATTTCTATGGATTTCATTATGGGGTTACCAAAGTATGGCAATAAGTGTGTAATCATGGTTAAGGTTGACCACCTTTCCAAATACTCAAATTTGTTCCCTACAACATCCTTTCAAGGCCTCTATGGTAGCTTAAGTCTTCATGGATTCTATATTTAAACTCTATGGTATGTTGCAATCTATTGTCATGGACCGCATCCCCACCTTCACTAGCAATTTATGGCAATAATCATTTTGGCTCTAGGGAGCTCAATTGAATCTCAACACTACCTATCATTGCCAACCATTAGGTCAATGTGAAGTTGTTAATAAGTGCTTGGAAGCATATTTGTAGTGCATTACTTCAGAGAGGAACTCCCAATGGGTTTAGTGGTTACCTTAGCATAATTGTGGTATAATACAACTTATCATATTGGCACTCAAATGACTCCCTTTGAAGCCGTCTATGGCCGAAATCCCCCCTCAGTACTATCCTACTTACTAAGCATCTCTAAGGTATAGGAGGTCGACAAAACGTTCACAAGTCAAGTCGACATTCTCTGCACTCTCAATGATGATTTGGTAATGGCTCAAAATAGGATGAAGCAACAAGGTTATCAACATCGTTCAAAATAACATTTTGTAGAAGGGGATTAAGTGTTTCTCTGCCTACAACCCTATAATCATATATCACTTAAGTCCAACCACCACCAAAACCTTGCTTCCAAGTTTTATACATATGCTTGAATATTTCTTAACAAACCGAATTCCTAAAAACACACATTGAACAAACATTAATAACTACCATTTGAGCTACAACCCAAGGGGTTGGCTCAAATGTTGTCATCAATGTTGTTGAGCATTTTTCTAATTTTGTACTGACAAATGCTCAGTTTGAATCCCTCTAGGTGAGGTGCATTAGTCTATATTAATGGGTTTATTAGGGATGCCATCCATGAATATGGGGAAACATCCCTTGGGTTTCCACATAAGGTTTTCCTTGAAAAAGACTATCATTTGAGTTTGACATTTGAGTATCCAAGTTTATCTACAAATGCATGTGATCCCAAAGCTGTGTTTATCTCCAATTATCTCTTTTAGGCTTAGTTTAAAAAAAAACTAAGCAAGAGCGAAAATAACATGAGTTATTTAATGGTGCTTCCATATGTGGTGGTCTGTGGGTTTACCTTTGGCACCTTAGGCCTAAATAAGTTTTATCTCTTTCAAGCTCCTTTATTTGTTCAACCCCTTTCTTTGCTTCTATTTTCCTTTGCTCTTCATCAAGTGCTACAACATAGTTACCTAATTGATGAGAACCCTCTAGAGTTCTCATTCTTTTAGAGGTCACACTTAGTGGTTGTTTTTACCCTCGTTTCAAAAAGTGGTGCTACATGTAGCACCCTATTTTGGGGGGGTTAAAATTACAAAATTTTGCAACCATGATCTATACAGTTGCAAATAAAATCTCAAATTTGATCCCCAAATCAAAAAGTGGTACTCCAGAATCACCCTTCTTCACCCTTCTTTTGGAGTGTTAAAATTACAACTTGTTTGAAATTATGGGCTTGACAATCAGTATCATTCTAAACAAAAACCATAAAATCCACCTTCAAATCCAAACATGGTGCTACCAGTAGCACCCCCATTTTAAGGGGTTAACATTACATTTTTTTTGAAATTGTGGCCTTGACAATTAGTGCCATTGTGAAATAAAACCTCAAAATCAACCTTTAAATTGAAACACGGTGCTACAAGTAACTCGTTTTTTTTTTTAGCTTAAAATTACAACATTTTTAAAACCATAGCCTAAAAAACCAACATAAACCAACATTGTGAAATTAAGACCGTAAACAAGGGAAAAATTTAGAAGGAAAAAAACAAAAATATAGGAAAAAGACCCCAAAACAATGGGGAAACAATGTGTGTGTGTAAAAATGAGCTACTTGTAGCACCATATATATATATATGAGAGAGAGAGAGTGGAGCGGGCGGCAGTTATGGATTCCGGAGGGTGCGAAGCTGCGGACCTAATTCAGACCGAAGGAAGGGAGCAGAAGTAGGGTTTTTCCGGCGGACATCACAGACATGGAAGGACTGTTTGAACCCTCAGTTATTTCCTATGCGCGAAGGACAATCTGCCTCAGACGAATCTCTACCGGTCTAACATGCAGCTTGACGAAGTCGATTACGAGCCGGAGCCGGAGCCGGAGGAGCAGGCGCGTCAGCGCTTCTGTTCTGGAGAAGAGATCACGTCGAGACCAGGGATGACGTCGAAGCCAGAGGTCGAGGAAGTTTATCACAATAAACCTCCCATAACAAGCAATAATCCCGATCGGGTGCATTTACGGCAGGATGACAGTGCGCCTAATTATAACGGAAAACAATGCGATTCATATATGTGTCAAACCAAAAAAGAGTCGGCCGGAGTTAACAGTAGGGAAAGACATCAAGCTGGATGAAATTCCAAGTTACCTAGCGAAAGCATTGACAGGGCGATTCTGCGGAAAGATTGTCAGCAGAGAGGCTCTCCATATATGGATAGAAGATAAGTGGAGTAAGTTTTTGGGTTACACACCTGACTTCCATCTGCTACCGAGAGGTTGGTTTCTGGTTAAACTGAAGGACGAAGAAGATTGCACGAAATTGTTAGCTCAAGACTGGCGATGGGGACCCTCCGGATTAGTCCTGCAAAAATGGAAGGTGGATTTTAATGCGAAAAGGGAGCCACATAACTTGCAACAAATCTGGGTGATCCTACCTGGCCTCCCCATGACGTTCTGGCAGGAGCCACTGCTCAGGGCAATTGGCAAAAAGCTTGGAAGATTCGTGGCTCTGGAGCAGGACTGGGAAACGAAAATTGACCGAAGATGCCTCAAATTGCTGGTGGAGCTAAACCTCAGAGAAGGGCTTCATGAAGAGATTAAAATCGAGCTATTCGGGGGCTACTGGGAACAAAGGCTTGATTACTGGAAATTGTCGTTTCGATGTTTCAACTGCAGAAGGGTTGGCCATCTTCTGAAGGAGTGCCCTGTTCAGAAGAAGTATACACGAACACATAAAGTCTGGATACGAAAAGATCGTACTCCATCAAGGATAGAGGTCTTGGAGAAGAGACAACAAGAGGAAGTAGCCGACAACACAAGTGGAAGCAAAGACAAGGACCAGGTGGCGACAGAAAGCTCTTCCAAAAAAGCTAACGTGGTGGAAGAAGTAGGAGATCCTCCGTCCCAAGTGGCACATGGAGAACCTGTCAACTCAAAGGAAAGTCCTACAAGCGTCCCGAGTAGTCCCAATTCATTAGATGCTGGAAGCCGTCTGCTTAATACAGAAGGTTCTCCCCCAGTTTCTAACCCAGATTTAAATTCCATGCTTCCTGTTTCTATTTCCCCAGAAAAAGGTGCTCATGGTTCTAAGGAAGTAATCGAAAATGAAAGCTCGCTTTCATGTGGACAAAGGTTCGGAAGAATTACCATCCCAAGAAAAGTGTATGAGCTGAGGTCTAAAAATAACGTAAAAACCGAAGAATGCTCCTCAGGAGGACTAGCTCTCAACAAACAATTAAAATTGCAGGCAGGAAGGAAGACATTTTTATCCAAAGCACAAAAGCAAGCGGTGTTAGACGTCAAACAAGGGAAACAAAGCACAATTAACAGGGATCTTAGAGTGGAAACGGCCCCATCAGGGGTCATTAAATGATACTCCTTTCCTTTAATGCAAGGGGGTTAGGGGGGACCTCCAAAACAAATGCCCTCAAACGACTGGTGACGCTCACCAGACCATCAGTACTACTAATCCAGGAAACAATGACGGAAGGCGGCAAAGCTGAAGAGATATTATCAGGGTTCTTAAAAGACTGGAAGATGAATTCCTTGGATGCTGATGGGCATTCAGGAGGCTTGGTCACAGCTTGGAGACCAGGTATGGAATTATTACCTCCAAGATTCGTAAAATCAGCACTAAAAACGCAACTGAAGGACAGTGAAACCGGTCTTACTTTCTCCATTGTAAACGTGTATGGACCCTTCTATGATAGAAAGGCGTATTGGGAACCTCAGGACTCCCCAGTCCTGCAAACCTTATACTGGGGGGTGACTTAAACCTCACCCTAAATGCAAATGACGTATGGGGTAGGAACGCGAGACAAGATTCCCTGTTCGAAAAGTTTGGTTTAATAGACTTACAACCAAGGAAAATTGAACCTACCTGGCGTAATAACAGAGGAGGGGATCTATCTATCTCCAAAAGATTAGATCATTTTTTGATCTCAGAGGAGCTAATGAATGGCCGGTTGATTTTTCAATCTACAATGGGTGTTGGAGGCCTGTCAGATCATAGGCCGATCATTTTAACAGTCCAAACCCCTGAGGAAAAGCCCCCCTCTCCATTTAAATTCACCCCTATATGGTTAGATCATGAGGAGTATAAAGAAAAAATTCTAAATGCATGGATCCCTCTATCCACCTCTGAACTCCTCCTACATGCAACAATTTGCAGACAATTTAGCACGAGCCAAGAAGGTATCAAAGGAATGGTCAAAGCAGCTTTCCAGAATGGAACAGGAAGAATTGAAAGGGGTAGAGGGTCAAATAAAGGATATCTACTCCTCGAAAAGAAATGGTATCTTCACTGACGAAGAGCTTGTAACCATAAGGCTTCTAGAGAACAAAAGAGATACCTTTTTGGCTAAGGAAGAGTAGGAATGGAGGCTGAAAAGTAGAGCTATTTGGATTGAGGCAGAAGATAACAACACCAAATTTTTCCACAATTATGCCAGTCATAGAAGAAATATTAACACAATATCTGAAATTAAGAATGAGGAGGGGATACTGGTTAGGTCCTTCCAAGAAAAATCAGAAGTGACAGTTAAACATTTCTCTACTCTGTTCTCTGAACCTCCTGGTTGCCCGATATCTGAAATATTGAAGGTTTTGAAGCTGTTTCCTAAGCTTATTAGTGACGAAATGAACCAAAACCTTTTGGAAGTAATAACAAAGGAAGAATTATGTCAGATCATCCATTCTTTTCGTAAAGGGAAAAGCCCTGGACCTGGCGGTTTCGGCATAGAATTCTACATTGGCTTTTACGAAAACATCAAGGAGGATATTCTTAAAGTGGTTCAGGAGTCACAGAGAACAAGGAAAGTGCTAGGTTCCTTCAATTCAACCTTCTTAACCTTAATTCCGAAAAAGCAGAAGAATGAATCTTTTGATGACTACCGGCCAATTGCATGCTGTAATATGATTTACAAGATCATAGCAAAATTGATAGCTCAGAGGTTAAAACCGCTACTAAGTGAGATAATCACGGAAGAACAATTCGGGCTTTTGTTCAACAGACAGATCCACAATGCTGTTTCCCTGGCGCAGGAAGCACTCCATACAATAAAAAAAGAAAAACTAAGGGCTTTTGCATTAAAACTAGACCTGTCCAAGGCCTATGACAGAGTCAGCTGGACCTTCCTACGCCTTCTTCTTATACAGATCGGCATGCCACTAGAAGTCACAGATTGGATTATGGAGTGTGTCCAATCTACCTCCTATGCTGTGCTGATTAATGGTTCCCCATCATCTTTTTTCAGGACATCAAGAGGAATAAGGCAAAGGTGTCCCCTATCCCCATTTATCTTTCTCCTAGTGGCAGATGCGTTGAGCAGACTGATTCATGAAGCCAGGAGAAGTCATAGAGTGGAGGGGGTGAAAGTTACCAGTACAGAGGTTTTAACACACACTCTTTTTGTTGATGATGTTCTTATCTTTGGAGCAGGTAACATTATGAACCTAAAAACTTTTGACTCACTCTTAACTCTTTATCAGAAGGCAACTGAAATGAGAATTAACTCAGAAAAGTCTGTATTGGCACATAACGAGCTTTCAGAAGAAACCATGAGTGCAGCATAGGAGGTACTATCCTTCCCAATGGTAGCTATGTCAGATGGTGTTAAATATCTAGCTTTCAATGTGAAGCCGAACTGCTACTCATTTCAGGACTGGCTTTGGCTCCATGGGAAGATAGAGAAACAAATCTCATTATGGACAAACATATTTTTATCAAAGGGGGGCAGACTTGTTCTTTTGAAGGCGGTACTACAGAGCATCCCAGTGTATTGGGCATCCATCTCATACATCCCAAAGGGAATATTGGTGAAAATAATGAAGAAGATCTCCTTTTTATGGACAGCAAGTAAACAAGCGGATGGAATACCTTTAGCCCAATGGAAGATCCTCTCTCAACCCAAAAGCTTAGGAGGATGGGGGATAAAGAATTTGGAACTCTTCAGCAAAGCATTGGCAGCCAAGACCTTGTGGAGAATTACGCAGAAACCAAACTCTATGGGGAAGAGTCACCAGATCCAAATACTGTAATAATACCCCCATTGACGAATGGTTTCGCAATCCCTCGAAATCCTTCAAATATGGATCAGCTGGTTGGAAAGCAATTGTGCTGGCTTTTCCACTTATAGGAAAATGGACAGCCTGGAAAATTGGAGATGGCAGGAAAGTCAGGATTGGGGAGGATCCCTGGATGGGAGCAGGAGACGATTACAGACTATCAACAGAATTAAAGGAAAACTTAAGACGCCAACAAATAATTGTCCTGGCAGATGCTCAAGTTCAACAGGTACATACTGTTAAAATTTAGGAATTTGATAGCAATGACAGACTGTGAATAAAAATACAGAGATAGCTAGCAGTAATTACAAATCCACAAGATTGAACACAGTAATTTTTCACGGGGAAACCTTTTAAGGACAAAAACCCCAAAGCAATTTAATAATAATTTATCTCCAAAAATGAGATGACTGAGTTTGTACAATAACAGGCTGAGAACAAGCCTTTTCAACAAATCAAAATTTGTTTTACTGATCAAGAAGAACCCTGTGCAATGACTGAAGATGTTGCCTGGAGCAGCTTCAAACACAGTCAACCTGTACAAGCCTGTAACTGCCAGAAGTTGCTGGTGTGTACTTTACTGAGGGGGCCGAGATTTTCTGCTGGACTGTCATGACCTGTTCAGGACTGCCGTGGACTGCTGTAACCTGTGGGTGCCTTGTTAGGGCTGCCAAACTCATGGACAGATCTTGATAAAATTCTGATGCACAAATAGATGCCCTAACTGGGCTTGGGTGCTTGGATGAGAGCCCTAGCAGGGCTGATATACACTGCAGAAAACTTCAAATAAAATTCGGGTGGCAGCAAACCCTAGCTGAGATAGGGTACTTTAAATCAGCAAAAAAATAGAACCCAGCAAAAGATAGAACCCAGCAGAAGATAAACTCAGCAGTAGATAAACCCACACACGAGCTGATCAGATAGTTAAAGTCCACGAACTGAGCCTTAGTCAAACCCACGAGCTGAGCAGAAGATTCCACGAATTATATGTTGAAATGATGAGTTTTATTTATAGTGGAATAATTCCACTTTTATTGGGGCCGACCTGTCCTCACTTATATTTTTTTTTTGTTTTTATTATTTATTTTTGTCCTAAAAAAAAATGAGGCCGACCTGTCCAACTTCTCATCATTTTATTTATTATATATTTTTTCTTTTCTCCAATAATGAGCCAACCCATAAATAAATAAGTAAATAAATATATTTATTTTTTCTTCTTCTAAATGGTGGGCTCATGGACCAAGCCAAGCTATGCTTGGGTTTCATTTGATCTTCAATAAATCATGCAGGTGTTCTTCAAGGTCTTCATGTCCACTCCAAGTACATCATCATAGGGAGATAAATTAATTGCTTTACTTCACCCTCCTGTTGCCACCAAGACCAAGTGGAGGAGTACACCACTTGCCCAGACCCGGTCTAGGGCTTACAGTGAAATCCTGGTAACTGACCACGTACCTCCATTCTCCCAGAGAATGGCTCTCAGCCCCAGGCTGAGCTTCCAGTCCCAGGTTGAGCTTCCAGTCCCAAACTGGATCAATATCCTGGTAACTGACCAGGTGCCTCCATTCTCCTAGAGAATGGCACTCGATGCTGCTCAGGAAAAAATCAACACTCCCTCTCAGCGAGAGGGTCATTCTCTGCAATACCAAGTTTGTCTCGAAAGTGCACAAGCTTTGTCAACGACAGGGGCTTGGTCAATATGTCAACAATCTGCTCATCTGTACGAATGTACTGGAGCTTCATGGCACCTCGCTGTACCATATCTCTGATAAAGTGGTACTTCATCTCAATGTGCTTTGACCTGTCGTGAAATACATAGTTCTCTGAAAGCTTAATGCAACTCTGATTATCGCAATGGATAATAGTTGGTTCAAGCTTTCCACCAAACAGGTCAGAGAGAAGCTTTCTAAGCCAAACTGCTTCTCTGCAGGCATCACTGGCAGCAATATACTCAGCTTCAGCTGTGCTCTGAGCTATGGAACCCTGTTTTCTGCTAGACCATGAGATCATGGCTGATCCCAAACTGAAACAGTACCCTGATGTGCTTTTCCGGTCCATTGCACTACCAGCCCAATCGGAGTCAGCATATCCAAGTAGCATTACCCCACTGTTGGAGGTATATCTGAGCCCATATGTAATAGTACCTCGCAAATATCTGAGCACATGTTTGGCAGCTATCTAGTGCATGTGCTTCGGCTCGGACATGAACTGACTCAATGCATTCACTGTATAACAGATATCTGGTCTCGTGTGCACTAGATACATCAAAGATCCAATAAGTTGGCGATATTGAGTAGGATCCACTACCTGTGAAGAAGTAGCCGAGTCACGTAACTTTTTCAGATTTGATGTCATGGGTACACTCATGGGTTTGCAGTCATGCATCCCAAACCTCTGCAAGATATCAACTGTATACTTCCCTTGAGACAGAAAGATCTCATCTGGCTTCTGCCAAACCTCTAAACCAAGAAAATAGTGCATGAGTCCCAAATCCTTCATTTCAAATTCTGAAGTAAGCTCCCTCTTGCACTGAGCTATCAGTTGCTCCTCTCCAGTGAGGAACAGATCATCCACATATAGGACTAGGATCAAGACATGGTTCTGAACAACCTTAAAGTAAAGGTTGGGATTAGCAATGCTCTTGGAGAATCCCAAACTGTGCAGATAACCATCAATCCTGGCATACCAAACCCTTGGGGCCTGTTTGAGTCCATACAAAGCTTTCTTTAGTTTGCACACATGAGATTGCATTTCATGTGTCACAAAACCTTCAGGTTGCTCAATGTAGACCTCTTCTTCAACTTCTCCATTAAGAAAAGCTGTCTTTACATCCATTTGATGGAGTTTCCATCCAAAGACAGCAACGAGGGAGATAATAGTTCTGATGGTGGTATATCTGGCAACAGGGGCAAATGTTTCATCATAGTCTATGCCTTCCTTTTGTGAGAAACCACGTGCCACAAATCTTGCTTTATATTTCTCAATGCTGCCATCAGCAGCATGCTTAATTTTATAGAGCCATTTGGAAGTTACCACTGAATTGCCTTTTGGTCGAGGAACAATTTCCCACACATCATTTTTCATAATGGAATCATATTCTTCTGTCATGGCATCAATCCATACTTGATGAGACTCTGCTTCTTTGAATGTAGAAGGTTCTGCATCAATGAGCTTACTCATAAGACCTGAGTATTTCTGGGGCTTCTTGCTTTCTTTGAATGTCCCAGAAGGAGCTTTATGCTTCTCTGCTTCTTGTAATATTTCTCTCGCCCAAGTAGGTCTTCTCTTGGAAGGAGGAGCTTCAAGTAGTTCTTCAGTTGGTCTTTCTGGTTCTGAGTAAGCATGAGGTTCATCTTCTTCCTCCCTCTGATTCTCTGAATGAGGAGAGTCTGGATTGTCGAAAAGAGATCCTTCTGGATCTTTTGGAAGCTCTTTGGAGTGGCGGAAAATAGCCTCCTCATGAAATATCACATCTCTGCTGATTTCAATGTATCTTTGGCCAGGAACATAGATACGGTAGGCTTTTGAATTTTCACTGTACCCAACAAATGTGCCTTTCTTTCCGGAAGGCTCCAGCTTTAATCTCTTTTCTTTTGGCACATAGATGTAGACTGGAGTGCCAAAGATCCTCATGTGGTCAACTACAGGTTTCTTTCCTGTAAAGACTTCTTCTGGAGTCTTTTCTCCCAAAATGGCATGAGGACTTCTGTTTTGAAAGACAGCTGTACTAGTAGCCTCAGCCCATAGAGACAAAGGAAGATCTAGATCGCACAACATGGCTTTAGCAGCCTCACAGACTGTTCTGTTCTTCCTTTCTGCAACCTCGTTCTGTTGGGGGTTGTAAGGTACAATCAACTCCCTCTTGATCCCTGCTTCTTGGCAAAAATCATCAAAATCATTTGATTCAAACTCACCTCCATTGTCTGACCTCAAGATGCGAATGTATCTTCCTGTCTGATTTTCAATCAACGCCTTGAACTCCTTGAACTTATCAAAAGTTTCACTCTTAGCCTTTAGAAAGTAAATCCAAGATTTACGAGAGTAGTCATCAATGAATAGTACATAGTATAAACAACCACTTAAGGAAGGTGAAGACATGGGTCCACAAATGTCAGAGTGAATCAAATCCAAAATCCCTTTTGATCTGCTGTGACTTTTGGAAAAAGACTTCTTGGTATTTTTACCAAGGGCACAACCTTTGCAAATACCACCATGTTCATTAGAAAACTCAGGCATACCTGTAACTATCTTTTGAAGACCAGGGAGAGCTGCATAATGAAGGTGCCCAAACCTACGGTGCCATAGCTCACAAGGGTTGATAGTACTGTGAACCAATGCTTGAGTAGAATGCCCAGATGCCTTGTAAAGGCCTCCCTCTCGAACCCCAATCAATTCTGCTGCACTTAACCTTTCATTCTTTGACCAAAACAAAACATTTTTATCCATGAATATAACTCTGTAGCCTTTGTCTTCTAAGCCAGCAACAGAAAGAAGATTTTTCTTCAAACCTGGAACATATAGTATGTCTTCAATGTGCAACATGGTCCTTGAATCAAGTTGAAATGAGACTGAACCCACTCCCTCAATTTTGTAGGTGGAGTCATCTCCAAGTTCTACTTGAGTGGCAAACTTCTTCTTTTTGTAGCTTGTAAGGGCTTCACGGGAAGCTGTCATATGTTTTGAGGCTCCACTGTCCACCAACCAAGAATTTGTGCTGTTGGTGATGGACCTAGCTAGGGCAGAAATCAAATAGTATTCTTTTCTTGATCCTTCTTGCTTGGAAGACTTTGTATTTTTCTTCTTCTTTGGTTCTTCTTCTTCAGCTGTAGATGCTTGGAATTTTCTTTTGGGCCTTCTCTGTGGCTGCCTACAGTCCCTAGCATAATGTCCCATCTTGAAACAATTAAAACATTTAACTTGTGACATATCAATTTGCTTACCTTGTGGCTTGTTCTCTTTCTTCTTGGGATGGAAGGGCTTCTTGAATTGTTTCTTGGTTTTAGTTGCTAGTGCAAGGTTCCCTTCTTTAGGACCCTTAGTTCTGCTCTGTAATCTGCCTTCTTCTTCTAAACAGTCATGCCAAAGTCTCTCAAAATCTGGCTGAGTCTCATGCCCACTAACATAAGCTAAGAAGGTTTCCCAAGAACTTGGAAGACCATCAAAAACAGTTTGTACAAGGTCATCATCATCTACTGTAACCCCAATAGCAGAAAGTTGATCTCTTACCTGAGCAATCTTTGTGAAGAAGGAGGCCACTCCTTCATCTTTTTCCATCTTCAATGTACGAAGTCTATTTTTCAAGACTCTCTTTTGACTGGGTGCTTTCTTCTCGTACAAATTTGTCAAGGTGTCAAAACACTCCTTGGCTGTCTTCAGTGGTGTTATGGCAGGCATTATATTTTCCTTGACTGAGTCATAGATAATCCTCCTAGCCTTGGCTTGCTTCTTTTTGAATGCTGCCCTTCCTGTGTTTGACGTGGGTTCTTCTACAACATTGATGACCAAGTCATCAAGGTCATTTTCTTCCAAGGTGGCCATAAGCCTTGCTTTCCATGAATTAAAGTTTGCTGAACCCTCAAGCCTGTCCTCTAGTCTGAAAGAGGTAGAAGAAGCCATCTCTGATCTGTCTGTACTGTCCCAAGGTCTATGTAAGACACAGTCAATTGCTCAAACACTGTGTGGTTTACAAGTAGAGCTCTGATACCATGTTAAAATTTAGGAATTTGATAGCAATGACAGACTGTGAATAAAAATACAGAGATAGCTAGCAATAATTTCAAATCCACAAGATTGAACACAGTAATTTTTCACGGGGAAACCTTTTAAGGACAAAAACCCCAAAGCAATTTAATAATAATTTATCTCCAAAAATGAGATGACTGAGTTTGTACAATAACAGGCTGAGAACAAGCCTTTTCAACAAATCAAAATTTGTTTTACTGATAAAGAAGAACCCTGTGCAATGATTGAAGATGTTGCCTGGAGCAGCTTCAAACACAGTCAACCTGTACAAGCCTGTAACTGCCAGAAGTTGCTGGTGTGTACTTTACTGAGGGGGCCGCGATTTTCTGCTGGACTGTCATGACCTGTTCAGGACTGCCGTGGACTGTTGTAACCTGTGGGTGCCTTGTTAGGGCTGCCAAACTCATGGACAGATCTTGATAAAATTCTGATGCACAAATAGATGCCCTAACTGGGCTTGGGTGCTTGGATGAGAGCCCTAGCAGGGCTGATATACACTGCAGAAAACTTCAAATGAAATTCGGGTGGCAGCAAACCCTAGCTGAGATAGGGTACTTTAAATCAGCAGAAAAATAGAACCCAGCAGAAAATAGAACCCAGCAAAAGATAGAACCCAGCAGAAGATAAACTCAGCAGTAGATAAACCCACACACGAGCTGATCAGATAGTTAAAGTCCACGAACTGAGCCTTAGTCAAACCCACGAGCTGAGCAGAAGATTCCACGAATTATATGTTGAAATGATGAGTTTTATTTATAGTGGAATAATTCCACTTTTATTGGGGCCGACCTGTCCTTGCTTATATTTTTTTTGTTTTTATTATTTATTTTTGTCCTAAAAAAAAATGAGGCCGACCTGTCTAACTTCTCATCATTTTATTTATTATATATTTTTTCTTTTCTCCAATAATGAGCCAACCCATAAATAAATAAGTAAATAAATATATTTATTTGTTCTTCTTCTAAATGGTGGGCTCATGGACCAAGCCAAGCTATGCTTGGGTTTCATTTGATCTTCAATAAATCATGCAGGTGTTCTTCAAGGTCTTCATGTCCACTCCAAGTACATCATCATAGGGAGATAAATTAATTGCTTTACTTCACCCTCCTGTTGCCACCAAGACCAAGTGGAGGAGTACACCACTTGCCCAGACCCGGTCTAGGGCTTACAGTGAAATCCTGGTAACTGACCACGTACCTCCATTCTCCCAGAGAATGGCTCTCAGCCCCAGGCTGAGCTTCCAGTCCCAGACTGGATCAATATCCTGGTAACTGACCAGGTGCCTCCATTCTCCCAGAGAATGGCTCTCAGCCCCAGGCTGAGCTTCCAGTCCCATACTGGATCAATATCCTGGTAACTGACCAGGTGCCTCCATTCTCCCAGAGAATGGCACTTGATGCTGCTCAGGAAAAAATCAACACATACCAGAGGCAAGAACAGTTGGAAATCTTCACAAAGTACTAGCCCTGAATGGAGCACTTGCGGATGAATGGAATAACTTCATAAACAAACTGGTGACTAACTTTATCCACCTCGAAGAAGGTGAAGAGGACAAGCTGGTATGGCCCAAAAACGGCGTGAATGGTGATTTTGAGGCCAAGCTTGGCTATAGTTCAGAATGTCAAGATTCATTCACCGGAGAGATTAAATGGTGGTGGAAATATCTGTGGAAAATCCATAGCCCGCTTAAAACAATTATCACCCTTTGGCTAGCACTATCTAATAAGCTTTTAACTTGGGAAAACCTGATAAGGAGAGGATTTCATGGTCCCAGCATCTGTGTTCTGTGTAATTCACATGAAGAGACCTCAACTCATTTATTCTGCCTATGTCCATACGCAGGAGAGGTGTGGAACAAAGTCTCCATCAAATTGGATAACTCAAGAACTTCGACAAGAGGTGCTTCTCTAGAATTGCTTGCTCAATCATGGTGGCAAAATGAAGCGGTTCGTAATTATAAGGCTTTCCCCGCCCTCTTTGTGTACACAATATGGGAAGCACATAATCAATTAATCTTCAAAAACAACAAAATATCAACAGAATGTATCTCTGTCACACTGTGGCAGAAGGTTCAAGAACATAAGACAACTAACAAAGATAAGAAGAAAAGGGAAATCATCCCCCCGTTCATCAACAAAAACAAACATTGGGTCTTTTTTGACGGAGCCAGCCAAGGCACTCCCCCTCTGGGAGGTGCGGGAGGGGTCCTACATCTGTCTGAAGACTACAAGATCTGCATCAAATATGCCCCTGGAAGAGCGACCAACGGTAAAGCAGAACTAACCGCGCTTTGGGTAGTACTCAGAACATCCCACAGGAAAAATATAAAGCAAATTCAGGTTTTTGGAGATTCCAAAATGGCAATAGATTGGGCAAATAATAAAATCTAGATTCAAGCTCCCCAGCTTCAACATCTACTAAGAGAGATACAATACACCTTAAACTTCTTTGAATCAGTGACCTTCAAACATATATATAGAGAATTAAATGCAGAAGCAGATCAGCTCTCTAATCTAGCACTGGCCATCCGTCTTGGAGTCATTGAAGTCGAAGAATTTAGTGGAGGATAGAGGGTGCAACTCCACAGTGAGAAGAACTGAGGACTCGGCTCTTGTAAAAAATCGGCGATCCCAACAAAAGTATATCAAGGATTCATAAGAATGGAAAGAAAGATAAAGTTAGTTCAAACTATGAAACATGGTACCAATTCCATAAGATCAGAATACGGTGGGATGATAGCATTGTAATGTATAAAAATGAAATGAACTAAATTCTATATCGAAGGTAGAATGTAGAATGAGCATTGGACTCATAGAATTTTGTTGTAAAGACTTCTAAAAAGAGACATATCAGAAATACAATGAAAGAGTTTATTTTTTCAGAGATTCTTGATGTAAATCCTCACAGGATAGTTCATGGTCACTCTTTATTTAGAGTGGATATTTTTCCATTTGGAAAATATATGAGAGAGAGAGGGGTTTAATAATAATAATAATAATTTACGTCAAATCCCGCTAGCATAGTTGGTTTTGATGGGCCTTGTTACACAGTGCTTCAAGTTCAAACCACGCAACGTAGTTGAGAGGATACAATTAAAATCCAATGATATTAAGTGTTGGTATAGTCCCTCAAGTCACATACAAAATAGAAAACAAAAAAAGAAATATTTTCCTGACTCAAGTGAGGACATGTAGAGATATGAAGGGGCCCCAATCTAGAGACGCGGAGTCCCCTCATGTGCCTCCCACACATTTCCATTACAACGATGTAGATGGCACATTCTCATAACAACCAACTGCAAACATCATCAATACTTTGCATGCGATCGAAGAAAAATATGGAAGACCTCAAGCGAGTTCTCCCCTCCCCATACCTAAACATCACTCTTGGCATTATTGATCCGCTGGTGCAGTACACTCTTTCCATCATGGAGGAATTTGGGAAGCATAATCATCGGGATCGTGTGTTCTTTGCTTTTATGCCATCTCTGATTGTGTTTCCTTCGGGCGAGGCCAGTGGCATTCACATTTTGGTCTCCTCTATTTCTTGCTTAATACTAGAAGAGCATTGTTTAGATGCTTTGAATAGGGTATGTTCTTGTAATTTGGAAGTGGTTTGGGCAAAATCCCCTTCTAAAACGGTGGCTTGAACCAAGAGTTCCCAGTGCGGACATAGCCAAGGTCCCGAATACACTCACTGTTCATGCATTCTACAAGAGGCAGAGTAAGAGGCCTCTCGCTACCATAAAAAGATCCTTGTTGGCATCAAGCGAGACATAGAAAAGGTGGAAAATTGGGTTAAAGGTGAGCTCAAGGTCACTCGGGATAGCGAGTTCTGTACGGGTGTTAAAGCCTGGGTACCATATGTGGGTACCTCCAAAACCCGTGACTCCAAATATCTCCAGACAATCATTTTCTAGTGGCATACCAAATCAATGTTGGGAAAGGTTTTAATGGATCACCAGGGGGAAAAAATGGAATCCTATTACAAATGGATGAAATGCAACTGCAAATGAAGACCATTCATGAGAAACTCAACATCATTTTCAAAGCTACAATAGGATTCGAGTTCATGAGCCCGCCTCATGACGATGTTTAGCCTCCTGTATCTTCTCAAGAGGTGCATGTTATCTCTATCACTGAAGATGAAGCTCAATCCATGTAGTTCTCTCAGGATGTTTTTCAATTTAGTTTTTTTATGTTCATCATAGGCATAACATAAGTATCCTAGTCTAGTTTCACAACTCAACTACAAATAGTGATAGTTTTTGTTATTTTTGGTTTACAAAAACTTAAAATTTTAAACAGTGGACAATCCTCAATGAGGAACTTTTGTTCTATGGTTGGTCAGGTTTCCCATGTGGCTGACCAACCAGACTGATACTCTTGTAATTTTCTAGCTTTAATACAATCTATTAGTTTACAAAAAAAATTCACAAAAGAAAATCCAATTAAAAAAAAAAGTAATAAAAAAATTTACACACACACACATATTCGAAAACAAAGTTTTAAACAAAAAAATGGTTTGAAACTAATAATATGTAAAAAATCAACACAAATTAAAAAATAACAAAATAACAAAATAACAAAATAACAAAATACAATTGAAAATCAATTTGGGTGCAGGGGGATGGATTGGTTCTTGAAGTTGCTCATCTCCCCACACACCACTACATTTGGTGTCCAAATTTGATGTTTCAACCGATGATGAGTTAAAAATTCAACTTTTAACGTCGGATTAGAGTCGAATAGGTGAAAAATCTAAAGGGAAATTCATCTCTGTCTTGACAAATGTCGCTTAAGCGATGTTGGTATAATGACGTTGCTTAAATGACGTATTTATGACCATGTATCTTAAGCAACATTACGATTGTTTTAGTTATTTCTCTTTTTTTTACAAAATTGATAAGTCGATTAGACAAAAGAAAACAATACGTTTTTTGAGAAAAAATGAGAGAAGGAAAAATTTAGCTAGAGGCAAATTTTCCTTTGGTTTGAGATTATCCTTGAAACTATAATTTATTTTTGAATTAAGAGGATTAATATTTGACATTTTGTCATCATGTACCCTAGTATATATTGGTTTTTCTTGCAAGTATATTGATTTTATTCTTTGAACTATTTTTGATTGTTTTGAGATAATTAGGGTCATTTGTTAATGGTGTTTGTGCATCATACATTATCACATTTAACACAGAAACCATTCAAAACACTACCCCATGGAGAAACATTTGGTATAAAGTTGAATTTTGTTAATATATATTTTTAATTTTCTATTTGTGATTTTTTTTGAATTTATTCTTAGTGTACTAATGAATGGTTTTTGTTTTTTGTTGAGATAGAAAATAATGTTAAGTAACTGTAACCGAGGCACTAGTGTATCCAACCGAAATGTTTATATAAAATTGGTTCTTGATTTTGTATACCTTACCACTACATATCTTGCTCCTAATGATAACAATTCTTTTGCACAGACTAGCAATAGTGATAAAACATCTTATCAGAATCATCCCAATCTTGATCATGATATTGGTGATGTGAAATTTTATTGCCCGTATACGCCATGCAAATGGATAAAGAGAAGAAGAGTTGTAAAGACAACAACTAGGAAACATTTCTTAGAGCATGGGCACTTGGAAGGTGGAGAATAATATCACCCTTTGGTAAGATAACAAAAACATGTTTTTTGACATTTTTCAATAGTTTTGATATTTTTCTATTTCGATACTAATTATATTTATTTTGTTGTAATTATTACAAATACAATAATTCCAATGCTTGGAATTCTGCATGCTACAATTCGTAGTAGAGATAATGAGGGTGATGAAATTGAAGTTGATACTATGGAAGAAAATGATCCTAAAATTATTGAGAATGAAGGTATAAATAGGTTGATTCATGACATATTTGTTGCCATGAATTAGAATGCACCTACGGATGAGATCTATGAAGATATTCATGATTTACCTCTTATTGATAAGGAGCACAAATCCTTATACAAAGTCTGAAAGACAAGTCTTCTCTATGCTCTTTTGTTGCCAGTCAACTTGAAGGTGATGAATGGTATTTCAAACACATGAATGCCATAGATGTTAAGGTATGGAATATTTTTTGGTATATGATTATAATTGTTTACAATTTATTTGTGATTGCAATATATAGGCCTTTAGTTTTCATTTTCCAGTATATTAATTTAATTTTTAATGGAGGTTGTTAGGTTATATTCTTCTACCACCGTCAAATATTTCACCTCGCACATAAAGAGAAATGTGCACCATTCTAAAATATATAGGAATAGAGTCTAACACAATTGATGCATGTCATAATAATCATATTATATATTACAGATAACATGGATAAAAAAATGATTGCCCTGAATGTGGAATTAGTATATATCATATTGATCAAGTAACTAATAAGGTGCCTCACAAAGTTTTTCATTATATCTCGATAAGTCCAGGTTTCAAATGGTTGTTTAGGTCTAAAAACATAGCCCAATATATGAATTATTATGCATTGTAGAGATGGTGTCATGTGAATGCCCGAAGATGGTTATGCATTTAGAGACTTCAAGGAAAACATACCCATTTTTAAAGAATAACCTCATAATGCTAGACTTTCAATGGTAGTTGATAGTGTAAATCTATTTAGAGAGCTTGATAATATAAATCCATTTAGAGAGCTCAGAATTGGTTACTGTTGGACATATTTTGTTATAAACAATAACCTTCCTCCTTGGATGACAATAAAGAGGGAGCATGTCATGTTGGCATTAATTGTTCCAAGTACTTATTTTAAGATTGTTAACAACATATAAGCAATTCCTTTTTATTTTTTTTACAATGTTGCATGCATAAGAACATAAGAACTCATTATGTATATTAATTTTCAAATGACTAGGTAAGCACCAAGTTAAATATATGGATGCATAAGAACTCTGAAATTTAGGGGATAACATCAATATGTACAACATCTCTAAACCATTAGGCCAAAAACAATTTCAATTCTATGGAATACTTACATGGAAAATTCATGATTCTCACTATTTACCAACACTCATTTCATTGGTTGGCCTCCACTTACTAGCTGCCATTCTATATTTCAGACCCACGCTCATTTTTTACCCTTGCAGAGACCCCACAAGTTCGATTTTTACCTCACCAGAGACTTTGCACTCGTATTTTACCTTCATTAGGCATTTTACTTTCACCTACATATATGAGAAGAGAACCCCAATGCACATGACCCATTTGGCATTGGGACCACTAGCCCATGCCCAACGAATTTGATGCATTGAGCATATTTGTAGGCCCCACGTGCATGCCCATTGGGAATTGAGAAGAAGGTTCATGTGCCTTGAGACTAGCTCGAGTTGAAGGATATAAGGGATGTCAGGCAAGGAGATAGGGGATAGGTAAGGAGATAGCCCAACCCTAGAATGCCTCCTAAATCAGTTAGTGCCTCTTTGACACATGTTTTTGGCTCAAAACTAGGAAATTTATGCCAATGTTTTCCCATTAAATAACAAAATATTGAACAAAACCCTAAACCCTAAAACTATTGACTGAGTGGTTTGAGTAGTGTGATAGATTTGGACTTAGAATTGCATAGTAGGAATTGATGATTGAAAAAATCAAGAATTACATAGAACAACAAGAAGAATTTACTAAGATTATGTCATAACAAAGCATATTAGGTAGTTCTAAATAATGTATTAATGAAGGATTATTCCATTGCATCAATACCAATTGTAAAGATCAAATTCGATTGTTCCATTGCATTGAGAGCATCTTTTTTGTGGTGTTATTTACCGGTGAAACTTAGAAATAATACATAATATAGAAAGATTAGTATGGAATAAACCATAATATGTAGAATATAACTAGAAACATGAGACACGATAAAGGTAATATGATAGGAATTGAGCTTTATATTATGGGAAACATTGTTCGCATGCCTCTTGTGGTAGGGTGACCATTCAATTGAACACAACTCCTTTATAGTAATTCTCGACCAAAACATTCATAGCCTAGAATTTATTTAAATAAGCTTCCGAACTCCAAATCCTTAACTACTTGACACGGTCAAATAATTAATAAGTACCAACTTCCTAGTGGGTCTTAATTAATAGAGAGACCCTTTTTTACTTTGATTGTTGATTACTAGCTAGTTGGACTTATTCCCAATAAATGTTTGTATACAATGTAGTAATAACTACTAAAGTAAGGAGGGTTGGGGTAGGATCCTAACATGCCCTACCCCTTCAAAAGCAATGTTGTCCTCAATGGTGAAGGTGAGGACACTACTGTAAAATTTCGGCTGGTTCCCAAGTAGCATCTTCTCGCATCATATCTTTCCATTGGATCAAAACTTCTTTGATGGTGCATTGGTACATTTGTTGTTCCCTGGAGGCTAAGGCTGTTGTCGGTTGGACCCAAATGGATCCTTCTTCATCAAGTTTTGGTGATTTGGTTTTCACATTGCAATTAGAGCCCACCATTTTTTTGAAACAAGAGACATGAAATATTGGGTGAATCTTGGAGTGATATGGAAAAGTGAGCTTATAGGTCACTTGTCCAATATGTTGGAGGATTGCATAGGGTCCATAGAACTTTAGTGCAAGCTTATAGTGTAGCTGTGAATTGAGGGAAGTATGCTTATAAGGTTGGAGGAGAATAAACACTAGATCCCCTACTTCAAAAGAATACTTGGAGTGATGTTGATCTACTTGTTGTTTCATTCAGTTTTGGGATAGAACTAGGTTGTCTTCAAGTGTGTAGAAAATATCTTATTTAGTACAAAGTGTGTTGTCCATTGCATAAATTATAGGGGTTTTGTGTAGGAAGGATATCACTAAGAAGGGATTTTGGCCCTATAACATTGCTTCATAGGGTGTCATTTTGGTGGAACTATGATAAGTGGTATTATACTACCACCTGGCTAGAAGAAGCCATTGAGCACAATCTTGTGGCCTATCTAATGAAAATAAGTGCAAGTAGGTTTCCAAGAATTTATTGGATGCTTCTGTTTGGCCATCCATTTGGGGGTGATAAGTTTTGCTGAAATTCAATTGTGTGCCCTGAAGTTTAAACAATTCCTAGAAAAAATTGCTAGTGAAGGCAAGGTTACAATAAGAGACAATAAAAGTCATCATGCTATGGAGATTACAAATAAAATCCATAAATATTTGTGCTACTAAGGAGGGAGTAAGATATTGCGGTAAGGCACAAAAGTGGGCGTATTTGGTCAAATGATCAACTACCACCATAATGACTATTTTATTGCTTTCCTTAGCAATCCCTATAATGAAATCCATAGAGATGTCTGTACATATGTGGTTGGGAACATGAAGTGGTTGCAGAGCACCTAGGGACTTCATTGTTTCACCCTTATGTTGTTGTCAAGTGTTGCAAGATGCAACAAAGTTGTTTATATATTGTTCCATGCTTTCCCATAAGAAGGATCAGTTTATTCGTTCATAGGTTTTATGAAATCATGAGTGGAAGGATATGGGTGATGAATGTAATTACTCTAAGATCCACGGTTTCAAATATGAATATGAGGTGAGAAATATAGACCCATCATACCTCAAGATATATTGGTTCCATGTATATCCAGGTGGAGGGCGTCATATTCTAAAAAAAAGGTCTTAGTGAAATTTGGCATGGTTAACACAATGGTTGTGCACATAGCTTCCTTGCGGGACGAGAAGGATTGATCCGCTGCTTCATTCCAGGTGAAAGAATTATTTTTGAGCAAGGTTGTAAGAGGAGAAAATATATTTCCATAGTTGGGAAAAAAATTACAGTAATATCCATTAAGACTAAGGAACCCTATGAAACTCTTTATAGTTTTGGGATAGGTACAATTCTGCATAGATGCCACTTTCATGAGATGCACCCCGACATTGTGTTGGATAACAATATGGTGCAAGTACTCAACCTATGTCACGCCAAAATAAAATTTGAAATGTTTTACAAATAGATGGTGATCCTATAATAAGTGCAAGGTATAAGCAAGATGTTAGAGGTGGATTTCCCAAGTGGGGCTGTAGACCAAAATATCATCAAAGAAGACGGGGACGGAATGGTGGAGGAAAGGGATAAGTATCTTATTCATAAGGATGTAAAAAGTAGAAGGAGCATTTTAGAGGTTGAAAGGCATGACTAAAAACTTGTATTGAACCTCATGGATGCATATGTCTATCTTGGGGATATTTGCCTCTTTCATACAGATTTGATGGTAGCTCAAGTGAAGGTCCAATTTGGTGAAGAATATGGCACCATGCAACTCTCTAAGATATCATAAATGACATGAATGGGGAGTTTATATTTGATGGTTAATTTTTCGTGTCCATAAATCAGGACACCTGCACTAATTGCCTCCTTTTTAAGGACCATGACCACCGTCAAAGAATAAGGGTTTGTGCTAAGAAAAATGACACTTGCCTCCAATAATTCTTGAATGATTATTTTAATGTCATTATTTTGTTTTAAAAGGGTGGTGATAAGGGTGAACGTTGGGGGATCGACTGCCTGGTATTAAAGGAATACCATGGTCATGTTCCCCATGGGATGGTGGTAAACCCTTTGTGGCCTCAAAACCTGTTGATACTGGGAGATAA
Source organism: Larix kaempferi (assembly GCA_027924585.1). NCBI lineage: Eukaryota > Viridiplantae > Streptophyta > Pinopsida > Pinales > Pinaceae > Larix > Larix kaempferi. The sequence continues at coordinate 1,840,872 of BSBM01000550.1, forward strand.
TCTATTGCAAGTCAGGGTGAATATTTGATGTGGATGTCTCCAGGACTTGGATTGAATTGAATTGGGAAATGACACCTGAGTGGACTTTCTTCAATAATTTTTCCATACAATGGGAGGAGATAATTTCAGGAAGACCATGTGTAATTTTGTTGAGGTGATGGGTGTGCCTGCCTTGAGTAAAATCGAGAAAGATGAATTTTAAATCCACGACAACAGGTCCCAAAGTTTAAATCAATTCGACCCCCAAAACTATATCACAACCAACAATGTTAATGGAAAACATATGTGTTTTGAGATTATAGTCACCCATTTGGAGTTTTACATTTTCACACCTACCACCACATTTCAACGTACCTCCATTGGCTATCATAGTTTGGAAATTGGAGATAGGGAAGATATAGCAATGGGTTTCTTCAACCACTCGCTTGTGAATGAAATTATGGGTGATGCCATTGACAATTAACACGATGAATTTTTGGTTCTATGTAGCCAACCAGATTGAATGCTTGAGGTGTGGAAAACCTTCATAAATCATGGAGGAAAATTTAGGGTTTCTTCTCTAGAATTGACATTTCAAAAGCATCATCGATGGGTGGCATAGTTTCATCTACTTCTGGTGCATCATGGGGGACAACCTCGATCTAAATTAACTTATGCTCTTTGCATTTATTCCCTCTAATATATTTTTCATCACAGTTATAGTATAGGTCCAGGTGTTTTCGTTCAACCATGGCATCAAAATTCAACTTGTGGATCCGTAAAGGTTGTGTGGTAGAATTATCAGAAGTAGGAGCCACGGGAGACCTAGTGCGAGTGGGAAATGATTACCATTTGGGTTGGGAATTAATCACCAGTTCAACCTCTCTAGTTCAATCACATGCTTCCAACCAAATGGAGCGTTGCTGCATAAGGACATGGGCATGGATGTCCTTTTTAATACCATCGATGAAACATTCTCAGAAAAAGGAATCAGAGAGACCTTTTGTGCATATTTCCAAATTCTCAAATGTTATGATATAGTCCAGAACTGTGTCAGTCTAGTGTAATTTGGTCAATCTTCCCAAGTAGTGAGTGTCATGGTCAAAATGCTCCTAGAAGATCTTCACAAATTGTCTCCAAGGGATATAGCGACAATAAGATTTATGGTACAATTAAAACCATTTCCATCTTTCAAAATCTAAATATAAAATCCCAATTTTCAACTTCCAAATATAATCTTTAATGCCATGGAGAGAAAAATAATGTTACATTTAGGTCACCCAAACCAAGGGGTCAGAGCCATCAAATTTTCACATGTCAATCTTCAAGAAGCGGTTCCATGAGTTTTTATCCGCAAAGGAGTGAGGCTAGGTTTATGAGAAGAGAGTGTGAGAAACCTAGTTTTCAGTGAGAACAACTTCATTGGTTGGAGTATCGAATGGGGGAGCATATCCAACATTTTGGGAAAGTGTGCTTATCAGTTGTTCATGGTTTTTATAGGAGGGCTAGGTCATCTAACATAACAAGAAATGACACTAATTCCATCCCTACAGTTCAAGTGTTCTTTCCATTCCTACGAGGATATGGTTAACAAAATCTCCGCCCCAATCCACTCAATATTCCTTAAGGCAGATATTCACCGCAAATCCCCATCCTATCGACATCCTTAGTTTCAGAGAGAATCAGAGTTGTACACTGTTCAATATCGAACCCCCCTCCTATTTGCCAATCTCCCTGAAAACCTCAATGGACCAGAATTCAATGGGGAGCTGGGGTAACTTGACCCACACCAACACCAAATCCAACCTTTCTCTCCTTGCATCAAACAATGGTGACCAACGTTAAGGAAAGTGACCCGCCTCATGAACGACAGACTCGTAGGGAGGAAGTTCAATCTATAGAACATGAGAGATAAGGAAGCAATATACAGATATATGGGTGGGGAGGACCTTTCTAAAGGAAGCAATATACACACTACTACATTTGGGTGCAAATTCTGATATATTTTTCAACAATGATAGCGGAAATTGCATGTCTTGTTGAAAATTCCTTTATATTTTCCAATTTAACCCTGACATAAGTCTTAATTCTGATGATCCAATATGGATGCTATAATTTTGATGTTTGTACATTAGTACAACATGAACATTACATGATCATTTTTGTCTTTGAAATGGTCAACAGACCCTCTTGTTGACCTAGTCAACATACGTTAGTAGTCCGATGACTGCACGCATAAACGATAATTATATAAGAATTATTCATATTAAGCCGACAATAATGTAACACTCTCCACATCTACAATAGAATGTTTTGTAGTTTTGAAAAATGTACCATCAATATTTCAACAATTTCCTATCGAGTTATATAAGTTCATTGATTAAATTATATAGTTAACAATACCGATATCAAATGATGAAAGTTCGAGGACTGTTGCTAAGTCAAGATAACAACTTGGTGATGGCAAATGTTGGTTCCCTTGCAAAAATTTCAAGGGAATGAAAAGAAGAATTTTAAGGTCTACAACTATAAAACATTGTTGGGAATATGGGCACTTCGAAGGGGGCTGTGAATTTCACCCAATGGTAAGACGTACTAGACAACTTTCTTTGTTACATGTTTAATTTTATTCTTATTCATTTAATTTATTGTTTTAGTATTTGATTTATATATATACTAAAAATATTTGATTGTAATTTGTAATGACAAAGACAAAGCATCCTAGGATTGGATCAAACAATGAGCAAGATGTGTCAAATTCCAGTAGAAATGTTGGTAAACAAGTTGATGGAGATCATCATGGAGTCAATAATGGATATGATGAAGGCTGAGAAAAATGATGATATTGACATAATTCATAATGATGGTATAAAGAAATTGATCAACGATACCTTTCATGCTTCGTTGATGGACGATAACTTTGATGGATATGTTGAAGATGTACCTCATTGAGAAGGAATAAAAACCATTATATGGAGGCTCAAAGACAAATATTCTCTCTGCAATTTTATTGATGGTGAACTTGAAAGTGTTGAATGGCTTATCTAACACTTTCCTCACACAGATCATAAGGTATGCAATATAATTCTCCATACATATTGAATACCGTTTTTTTTTTCTTTATATTTTTATGTGTTAATTATATTGTAAAAAGGATGATGCAAAATTGATGAGAAACATTCATTACTTTAAATCTTTGTTTGAATGTTTTATATTGTTAGGTGATATTATCCTACCATCACCAAATCATTTACCTCACACATACCAAGAATTGTCTCTCATTATGAAATATTTAGGAATGGAGTATGAAGCCATTGATGCATGTCCTAATGACCGTATTATATATTATGGAAAACATGCAACACCGTTGGAATGTTCTCAATGTGGAATTAGTAGATATCGATTCGATCAAGTAATAAACAAGGTGCCACACAAGGTTCTTTGTCATATTCCCATAATTCCATGTTTCCAATGATTGTTTAGCTGCAAAAACATGGCACAATTTATGGATTACCATGCACGAAATAGAAGTGAATATGCTGTTATGCGAATGCCTACAGATGGTAATGCATTTATGGACATGGAAGAAAGATGGACAGTATATAGAGAAGAACCTCATAATGTTAGGATTTCATTGGAAGTTGATGGTGTTAATCCGTTTGGGGAGATAAGATCCATTTACTTAATGTGGCCTATTTTTGGTATAAACAATAACCTTCCTCCTTGTATGCCAATAAAGAGGGAGCACACAATGTTGGCAATGATTGTTCCAGGTAATTGTTCAAATTAGTTATATTGTTTTCAAATACATATAATTTCCATTGTACTTAATTAGTTTCTTGTTATATATAATAATTTATTATATGTTCATTGTAATAAATGTGTGTATTTTCAAATAATTAGGTAAGTACCAAGTTAAATATATGGATGCATTTATTGAGCCTCTTATTGATAAACTTCTAAAGCTATGGGTTGGCATCACTATGTATGACATCTCCAAACCAATAGGTCAAAGACAATTTCAATTCCATGGAATACTTACATGGAAAATTTACGATGACCCCGGGCTAACATATTTTTGTGGTAATTAATATTAAAGTATTTCACTCTAACAATTTTTAATTTTGTCAATGATTCAAGCATTTTTTGAATAATTTCTTTGTATAATACTAGTATTAACATAATTCCACATCTTGTAGATCTTCAAACAAAGGGTAAATTTTCATGTCCAGTGTGTGGTCCCAAACTGATATCTCAACTCTCCAAAATCTTAGGAAAGGATGTGTTTGATGAGTGTAGGAACTTCCTCCCTAAGAAAAATCATTATCGAACTACCGAGAAATATCTTTTTAATGGGAAGGAAGAGACCATGAAAAACATCGAAGAATGACAACTCAACTATGGAAATTGGAGTATAATAGGAATCATCATTAAAGTGAGCAATTCAATTCCAAATCATGTGTAATAAATTTATACATCTTGTGATATTTGTAATATTCAATTGTTTCTATGGTATATAATATTTAATTTTGTTTATTTATGTCCCGTAAAGGTCATTATCGCATTAATGAGCTTCCTGCACGAGGAATGAAACGATACTCCATCCAATTCAATAAGTTCCCCTACTATGAGAATCTAATGCCTATTTCATTAAATTTGGATTTATTCTAGTCCAAGTCTATTTGATGTCAGGTCAAGAACAACCTTTTTAAACCCCAAAATTAAGGTTTCTAAAGTGCAAAATCTGGTTCCAAAAGTGACAATTTTAGGTTCTAAAAGTGTACTTTTTCCCTTGATATTGCCACTTTTGAAACTGATTTATGTACTTTTCCAATATGACAATGACACTTTTAGAACACGATTCTGTGCTTTTGAAAGGTTTTTTTTACACTTTCAATACTTAAATTTGCGATTTTGAAAATCAAGTTTGGCACTTTCAAGTTTAATTTTTCACTTTTAAAAACCAATCTTGACACTTTACAAGTATTATAATCACACAATTGAATATACAAAAATCCAAAGACTTTATTTTTGAGAAACAAAATTTAACTGTATTATTTAACAAACTAGTTCCATATTTTTTACAACTGGCCTCACATCTCTCACACCATTAAGGTGCAACAAGCAAGGCCACAATCGATCTAACAAGAATGTGCCATTGACATTGTGGCAAGTATAAATTTTTGTTATAATATAGTTCCCTTCCTCGTTACAAACATGTTTTTCTTTCGAGTAATCTACAATAATTGTATTTATAGCACCGTAACCATGGATCAAAATATCCCAAACTTTATTTAAAGGTTTGAGATATACATAAGGATTCCCAAGGGCCATCAAAACCCTCTTTGTCTATCTGAGAACAATCATCTTGTGTTAATATAACTCTAAATTGTTCCCTTTTCAATCCTGTTGTTTTGAATAATAATGGAAAAAACTCATCCTCATTTTTTTCTTGTGTAGATGTCCCTATACCAACTTCAAATATACTTAAGAATTTTTCAAAAAATTCCCTAAATCATAAACGTATAAACAAATCTTTGTTCTTGATTCAATATCTAGTATTCTTGGCAATCTGAATTTATTTTGCAATGAATTTATATGTATCGAATGCAACAAAACTCCATTCAAATCAAATATAATCAATGCTTTACCTACTAATCCTCTAGTATTTGCAAACAAAAAACAATACACACAATGGAATCAATAGATTTTTTTGTTTCAATGTTTCTATTTATACATAAGTATACATGTATGATATACAATTTTCGAAACACATCACCAGATACATGCTATTACATCCATAAATATGAGAACTGTCAACATATACAAAATTGTTTTACATTGTCGAAGTTGTCAAAATATACAAATCACTAAGCCAATTGTTGTCTCACCAATGTCATTTGAATGTCATCTGAAGTTGAATGTTTTTAACCAATGCCCCATATCCAAACGAGGCCCGAGAACACAACATTGTTTTTATAGTTATTTCTCTTTCTTGTGAACCATCAAATGTCCAACTAGATGACATTTTGAAGCAATTTTCCTTACTATTATCTTCTGAATGATATTTCCCTTAATTTATAAACAACATGCATGCTTTTTGATATATATCCCCATATTTGATAAATACATCCTTGAATGAATTTTTGTAATATTGCACTACTTCACCAATATATGCATACATTGAGGAACTATAAATAGTACTATGTTTCCATTGCTCCTGACCCCAAGTAAATACAAAGTCCTAATTCTTCAACCATTTAAATCTATCAACGAATATTTTAATTTCCATGTTGTCCAATGAAGAAAACCACAGAGCAATATCAAAGTGTTCTCTTGTAGCATTGATAATACCAGGACTAAACATCCGCGCATAATAATGGTAGCAGTTATGGACAAAATGAGGTTCTTTGAAAAATGATGCTCTTTTGGAAAACATCCGAAATCCAAAGAGCAATCCCTCTACTCCTAGGACCAATAATGTTTTTTTGCATTGATCTTTGGACCGCATACAAAAATTGTAACTAGATATATAACCAAAACGACAATATTTTGTTCATAAATTTAGGAAAGTTACTAATAAAAAACATGCACCTATAAATGCAAATATTATATTCATAAGAAATAAAAACATCACCCAGTAAGCCAAAAACTCATTTAGTAAAATATTCATAGGTTACATTTAATGTTTCTTGCTCTTGAATGAGGCAATGAATATTATGATATCAATTGATCCATCTATTTTACTTAAATCCTTCTAGATTCCACGTATCATATCACTCTCTTCCTTATTAGACGATATATTGTAGGGCTTACACAAAATACATTTTTCAGATGGTTCTACTTGCACGTAATCACCCTCCATGTTTTTGTGCATATTTCCTTCTTCATCCATGGTACATATCTCTCAAAATCATAAAAACAAAATTTGGTCCCCAATTTCTTTTTTTCTTTGTCACAATAAATTTCATAAACAATGTTTTCTCTTCATTGACTCACGTTTAGATGACCAAATTCCAACATCGAATTTTGAAAGACATACTTCCAAAAATTGCATATAATTTGGTCATAATTTATATAATTTTCCATTTTACTTAAATTCAAATTCCTCAACAGTACTTTCATTCACTTTTTTTCCTTTTTTGGAGGGTTTATGATAAAATAGAAAACCTTCCATTTCAAAATATCAATAACATTTTTGTATGAGAATATGCATAGAAAGAATGTGTGTCGTATAATCCATAATAAATTTGTTTTACCAAAAGGATGGAAAAGAATAATTTTGTATTACTTGTCAATGATTGGTCAACATTTGATTGGAGAGTAACAATGTTGGAGCTATTGTGTTTTTTCTCCCCAATCCCTATTTAGTTCATTATTCTCCAAGGATCTGAACTCAATGCTTGGTTGGACAATATCCACGGAGGTCCTAGACCCTTTCTCTTTCTATGGAGAGCCCACATGTCCATAATCAATCCAATCGTCTTTACCTGCAAATTACCAAGTATGCATTTTTTATTTTTTATTTTTAATTTTTTTAATTTTTATTTTTAAAAGATAACACCATCCTAGAATAGTAGTAAAACATTGATTGAAACATAGATAACGACCTTCTTGTTTTCCATAATATGCTTGTGCATTTGTTTAGTAATTATTTGTGGATTCTCCATCACCCTAAATGTCTTCATCATATATTTTTTTAATGGACGATTCTTGAGGTTCCTCTATCCTCGAATCTAGTAGATAAGTGGATAAGGAATTTGAAAAAGTTAGTGAACATAAGCAATCTAAAAAATAATAATAATTAAATAATTAGTATTTGAAAACATTAGTAGAAATACCCTACTTTATATGCAATTCATGATAGAAATTGTTCATATACATTTTTTGATGTACTGTCTCCACGATAGAAATGATTATTGTATTTGGAGGCCTAGTAAAAGAATGAAGAACTCTACTTCTTGCATACAATGAAAGAACTATCCCTTGAAAATAAATCAATTTGGAACCATGTGATCCCAAAATTCCTCTATCCTTTCTTTTTCAAAAACATGGTTTCTCGAGCTAACATTTGAAACCTTCAACAAAAGTAAATCAATTAGTAGCAATTTCTCATCCTTCCAATCCATCTCCGTATGAAGAGTAGACACATTCTGCCCTTCCAATCCAATTCTCCAATACTGTATAACATAGAATCCTATAAAGGAATGCTTTGAGTAATCCCTATAAACACCCTTGATAGGATACTCCTTTACTACTTTTTTTTATTTCTTGCAGAATTGAGTGAATGCTTTAGAAACCATACATGAATTCAACATACCAACTATAAAAACATAAATACATGTCCCTATATTTTCTTCTAAGTAGTACAATAAGGAAACCGTATCTTCTTTTGTCCAGGCAGGGACACAATTACACATATCAACAATAACAAGTTCATAGTTGATTGAAATACAAAAAAGGAAATGGTTCTTAATGTGTTGACTAATGAAGATGGATAACAACATCGACAAGCAAAATGTGAACTATAATTTTACATACCAATATATTCTTTCTTGATATACAAGTTCAATATATTCTCAACATCCTTTGGTAATTTGGTATCATTATCCTCTTCTTTCTTTCTCTTCTTCATAGGAGACTTTGCTTGCTTATCCAAGCATAAAATGCTGCATAGTTGTTGGAAATGAATTGGAGAAATATTATATTTTTCAATAACATTCTTGTCACTGAGTCCCTTGGAACCAACAATATCAGCATCATGAACTTTGAAATATTCACAAGCTGAATGCTTGGTTGATCCCTCATCCTTGATCCGTTTGCAATATTGAAGCAAAGCCTCTATGGAAACATTTTGTCAACTGACGTGCTTAGCCAAATTGATCCTTTGATTATATTTTCCGCCATAATGGTCAATTCTTCTTCATCTAGATCATGCAATGTCTAAAAAAATTAGATCCATGATGCTTTATTTTATTATGAACTAAATCATCTTGTTTAATGCTCTTGGGCGAGTGTGGCAAAGAACCACTTTTGTAAAGTTCATTGATACATAACACCATTTGTTAATCCATAATCTATCAATTTTCAAAACAAGAGTCATCTTATCCTTAAGGCTGTCCTTGGTTGAAACATCAAAGATATCCATACATTAATTTTGGAACACCTACAAAGATACAAAACACAACCAACAATTTGCAGGCATTGACTGTTAAGAAGAAACACTTTATACCTACCACTATTCGGTGGAAATATTTCCCTTGCTTGGGCAGGATGGCCTATTGCTGTATATCCATTTCTTCCTTGATTTCACAACTTGATCAATGAAGGGAGTGTTAGCAAATTCCTTGTTTGATAAATTTTGATGTTTGCATAATTTGGTATTAATGTTTTTAGGAACATCTTTGTGTAAAAGACGAGCTGTCCGAAGATGATATCTTGAATGGACTGGTTTATATTTATCATTTTCAATGATTATTTTCTGTGTTGAAATAGTATGTTTTCCATCCAATATATAGAATTTCAATGTTCGTAATTCAGTTTCTTCTTCAGTTCTAGGAACATAGGGATCCTTGGTCACATTATCAAAAGGAAATAGAATATCATCTCTCATTGTTGTTGTAAAAGTTGTGACAAGGGATAAAACCACCTTTTCCGTGACCTCATCATCAACATTTCGAAATTGCAGATGCGAAGGCGCTAGAACACATCTTGTTATATCAATAGAAAAAAATTTCTCATTGAATAAAAAGTATTTGATTTGTTCTTGTTGACTGTCTTTTGAGCTATAAAATCTCTTACCATATTTCTGCAACATTGATTTCGAAGGAATTTATTTGATTGCCTTGAAAGAAGCTCACATCTTTCTCAAGATAGTTGAGAAAATATATTCAAAGGTACAAAATAATTTTTCATGATCAACATTTGTCATCTTATTTGTAATACTCATGTAATGCAATACATATGAGGTCTTCCCTGCCAACATTCTGTTAGAAAAATAGGATCGCAGAGCAATAAAAATAAACAGAAATGAAAATATAATCACACATACACATTACAAGAGACACGCAAATATATCATGGTTCATCCAAGATGGGCTACGTCCACACTGAAGTTTCCAGTCCTATTATTATACTGTCTAGCAAAGTGAAGGGATACAACCTGCAGCACATCCGTTGCACTTCCTCTTCACTATCTCACAGTCTCTCTTCCGATCTCAGAGATCTTTACAGTGCATAATACCTAATACATCAACCCTAGCTGTATTACAATGCCTTTCTTTTATAGGGGAAATACAATGGGAAAATACCACGGGATACCCAAAACCATGGGCCCGAAAACTATTGGCGAAAACAACCCCGAACCCTAAGGTTGGGGAATGAGTGTACAGTCCTCTGAGGTGCCCGGCTAAGATAATATAATCTATGAGACTGGAAGATTTGGCTCCACAACCAACAATCTCCCACTTGGAGACTGATCACAACAACTCCACTGCTGTTGTACGTGCTGGACCTTGGACTTGGAAACTTTCTCATATTCACCTTCATGCTAGAAGGCCAACTAAAACCGAGCAGGAACTCAGTTTCTCTCTGGTCACTACCTTTGTGAACATGTCTGCAGGATTTTGGCTAGTATGTATCTTTTCCAGCTTCAACAGTTCATCTTCCAGAACATAGCATATGAAATGGTACTTGAGCTATATATGTTTAGTTCTAGAATGGAAAACTAAGTTCTTTGCAAGATGAATGGCACTCTGGCTGTCACTATACAACCTGCTATCCTTCTGCTTCTTACCCACTTCCTCCATAAACCTCTGCAACCAAATCATCTCTTTACTAGCCTCTGTAACAACAACATACTCTGCTTTCGTTGTTGAAAGTGAAACAACCTTTTGCAGTCTTGAAATCCAACTTACTGCTGTTCCACCTACGGTAAACACATACCCTGTGGTGCTCCTCCTGCTATCCTTATCGCCTGCCATATCTACATCAACATATCCCTGTAGAACAGTGTCTGAACCTCCAAAACACAATGCCTGAGTGGTAGTACCTCTCAAATACCTAAGAATCCACTATACTGCCTTCCAATGTTCTTTGCCTGGATTGTTCATATATTTGCTCACAACGCCCACTACATGTGCAATATTTGGTCTTGTGCACACCATGGCATACATCAAGCTGCCAACTGCTGATTGATAGGGAATCTTGGACATGTAATCTATCTCTTCCTGTGTCTTGGGACACATTTCCTTACTTAGACTGAAATGGCTGGCCAAAGGTGTACTAACTGGTTTTGCATTTTGCATTTTGAACCTCTCCAACACCTTTTGTATGTACTTATCCTGAGACAATGTCAATTTGCGATTTTTCGTGTCTCTTGTTATTCTCATACCAAGGATTTGCTTTGCAACATTCAAATCCTTCATCGCAAATGAATTAGCTAGATTCCTTTGGAGCACATTTATATCCTGCATGTTAGACCCTGCAACAAGCATGTCATCCACATACAATAACAAGATAATATAACTTCCATTATCTAGCCTCTTGAAATAAACACAGTGGTCAGAATGACATCTAATATAACCTTGTTCTGTCATAAACCTGTCAAATTTTAAATACCACTGCCTTGGAGCTTGCTTCAAGCCATACAAGCTCTTTTTCAACCTGCATACCAAGTTCTCCTTACCTTTGACCTCATACCCTTGTGGCTGCTGCATATATATCTCTTCCTCCAAATCCCCATGGAGAAAGGCTGTTTTTACATCTAACTGTTCAAGATGCAAATCTTCTACCGCCACTAGACTTAAGATAGTCCTAATTGAAGTCATCTTAACAACAGGAGAAAATATTTCATCAAAATCTATACCTTTCTTCTGTGCAAACCCCTTTACAACAAGTCTAGCCTTGTACCGCTTCTTACCTCATTCTTCTTCCTTCAACCTATAAATCCATTTGTTCTGCAATGCTCTTTTACTAGCAGGCAACTGAACCAAATCCCATGTTTGGTTTCCTACCAACAAGTCCATCTCCTCATTCATGCCTTGCTCCCACTTCTTTCTAGTTTCCACCTGCATTGCTTCTTCATAACACTCTATTTCACCAGCATCAGTCATCAATAAATAATACATTGAAGGAGAGTATCGTTTAGGGAGTCTACTTAACTTGGTAGATCTTCTTGCAGTTGCAGGAGTTTCAAGTACTTGATTTTCTGGTACCTTTGGAACTTCATTTTCTTTAATTTCGTCAAGTACTGTGTACTATGTGTTTTCCTTTTCCCATTTCTTTCCCTGCAACTGATCTTTATACATGACATTTTCATTGAATATCACATCTCTACTCCTAATGATTTTGTTATTTTCATAATCCCATAAGCGATAACCAAAATCATCAACCCCATATCCAATAAAGGTACATTTCTTGGATTTAGCCTCAAGCTTTGCTCTATTATCTTTATCAATATGGACAAATGCTTCACAACCAAACGTTCTCAGAAATGAGTAGTTTACCTTTTTACCTGTCCATGCCTCCTCTAGAATACCACCATCCAAAGCACTTGAAGGTCCTCTATTTATTAAATAAACAACAGTATTTACAGCATCCGCCAAAAACTGTAAGGGCAACCCTGCATGCAATCTCATACACCTTGCACGCTCCATGATCGTTTTGTTCATCCTTTCAGACACACCATTTTCTTGTGGTGTTCCTGGGACTGTCTTCTCTCTATGAATCCCATGGTATGAACATTAACTATCAAACTCCTTTCCGCAGTACTCACCTCCATTATCAGATCTGAGACACTTCAACCTTTTTCCTGTCTCATTCTCAACCAAAGCTTTCCACTTCTTAAAAGTAGCAAACACATCATATTTCTATCTAATGCAATAAACCCAAGTTTTCCTAGTTGCATCATCAATAAATGTAACATAATAATGAGAGCCACCAAGATATTGTACCTGAGCTAGTCCCCATACATCTGTATCCACAAGCTCTAACCTTTCATTCTTCTTCTGTTTCCCAACCCTGGAAAATATGACTCTCTTCTGTTTTCCATAAACACAGTTCTCACAGAATTCCAAACTTACTTGCTTCAAATCTGGCAGCAACTTCCTTGAGTGGAGAATCTGCATCCCCTTCTCACTCATGTGGCCAAGCCTATGATGCCACAATACTGTATCTGTTCCTGTGGAAGCTAAAGAGATAGAATGGTCAGTATTATGAGGACATAAATACAATGTACCTACCCTGCCTCCTTTTGCTATCACCATTGATCCTTTAGTGATCTTCTACCACTTTTCTCCAAATGTAGATAGATAGTCGCCATCTCCCAACTGCCTTGTTGAGATCAGATTTCTTTTCATAGTAGGAATATGCCTTACATATTTCAATAGCCAATAAGTTCCATTCTTAACTTTTATCCATACCTTACCCATTCCATCAATTTTACATGGCTCATCATCACCCAATAAAACATGTCCAAAATCGCCTGGAACATAATCATGAAAGTATTTCCTATGGGGTGTAGCATGACATGAAGCCCCTGAATATACTACCCAATAATCATTAGTATTATCTAATGCAAGAATCAAATCATCTTGTAACACATCACCTGCTACATTTGCTTCTTGGGTAGTTTTCTGCTGTGCATCTCCTTTCGTCTTTAGAGATCTGCAGTCTTTCTTCATATGTCCTTTCTTTCCACAGTTCCAGCACTCTATCTTTCTCAGTCTGGACTTGGATCTGCCCATTTTAGACTTTCCACGATTACCTTGGCTCTTTCGTCTCTCCTTTTGTCTTTCCCTGATCTCCATGGTCAACGCATTACTTGATGTCTCACTTGTGCTTTTTCTTCGCATTTCCTCGCTAAGAATAACACCAATAACATCATCAAATTTCAAGGTGTTTGAACCAGAGACAGAGTTACTTACAGCCATGACCAAGCTATTCCAACTTTCTGGCAATGAACACAAGATTAGAAGAGCCCTAACCTCATCATCAAAGTTCACACTTACAGAACTTAGTTGATTTGTAATCGTATTAAACTCATTTAAATGATCAGTAACAGATCCACCTTCAAACATATTCATATTAAATAAACGCTTCATTAGAAATACCTTGTTGGAGGCCGAGGGTTTTTCATACAGCTTACCCAGTGTGCTAATCAAACCCTCTATTGTCATTTCTTTTGAGACATTTAAAGCCACCGACAAAGCCAGGCTCAGCCGTATTGTTCCGACAGCCTTTCTGTCAAGAACCTCCCATTCTTCGTCCTTCATGGTCGCCGACTGCTTTGCTCTTCCTCCCAACGGTAGGAATAGATCCTTCTGGTACAGATAGTCCTCCATTTGCATCTTCCATAACTGGAAGTTTTGGCCATTAAACTTCTCGACCTTAAAATTTCCTTCTTTTGCCATTTCTCCCACTCGAACCAGAAACCCTAGCTTCCTGCGGGTTTATCTACCAAATAGACCTTTGGCTTTGATACCAATTGTTAGAAAAACATGATCGCAGAGCAATAACAATAAACAAAAATGCAAATATAGTCACACATACACATTACAAGAGAGACATAGATATATCGTGGTTCACCCAAGATTGGCTACGTCCACACTGAAGTTTCCAGTCCTATTATTATACTGTCCAGCAAAGTGAAGGGATACAACCTACAGCACAGCCGCTGCACTTCCTCTTCACTGTCTCACAGTCTCTCTTCCGATCTCAGATATATTTACAATGCATAATACCTAATACATCAACCCTAGCCATATTACAATGTTTTTCTTTTATAGGGGAAATACAATGGGAAAATACCACGGGATACCCAAAACCATGGGCCCGAAAACTGTTGGAGAAAACGACCCCGAACCCCAATGTTGGGGAATGAGTGTACAGTCCTCTGAGGTGCACGACTGAGACAATATAATCTATGAGACTGGAAGATATGGCTCCACAACCAACACATTATTTTCTTCAACACTGAGATAATTCCTTTTTTCAAATATGTTGCGGTATTTATTCCTGACCGATTACAATGATCAAATGATGGAAAAAACCATCCTTTCTTCAAAGATGAAACTAGGCCCGCACCTGGACCACTCTTTATTAGAACTGGAGCAAAATTAAAATCTTTAAGATCAAAATGTAGCAGGAAACTCTTATTTGGCTCAATCACTTCAACTTGAACACATAATAATTCCTCATTAATGGCATCTGCAGATGTCAATAGTCCAGCTTGAGTCTCCAATTCATCATAGCATAAGAGATATACATTTGGTGCAAATTAGATGGTTCATCCATCTCAGCATACCATGGACAAGTGAATAAACCAAGGTTGTGATCTTTTAACAAATCAGGAAACATAATTTCTTTGAATTGATTAAGGGCCATAAGCGCAGGCATATTTTACCTTCAGTACAATATTTTTTTTTATGGTTAATATAAGAATCTATATACATTGTTTATATTTATAAATTTGTTTCTAATTATTAGATGTATTAATGAAAACGTTGATGAAGGAACGATCACTCTTTTCTAAAATCAATTGATTGATCAATAACAACTCTTCTTGGACGATCCATGAAAGAGAGATTGTTCCTTCTTCAAATATTAGTAAATCATTGTGCACTAGGAAGGTATCAAGACAAAAGAAAAATGCTGATCCCTCCTTAGGATGTCCTTTAATATTGTACTTTGAGAAGGAATAGATTAGAGAAGTGAACGTTCTTTCCTCATAAGTGACTTTTTTATTTGGTATTTGAGATAGAAGGAAACCAATCAACGAGATAAGGGGAGGTCACTCTTTTCTAAATAACTACCTTGTTGTGGTTTGTTGAAAATAGATCATTCCAAGAAAGAGCGAATGCTCCTTCATCAGAGTTACTTAAGTCATTGTTATCTAGAGATATACTTTATCAAAGTTTCTTATATCGCTATTATATGAGAAGGTAAAGCCAATTAGAAAAGGTATACTCTTTGTTGTGGTTCATTCCAAGGGATTTTTTCAGTGAAAGAGATACCACTCATTTTGTGATATTGATTAATTGTAGATGGATCAATAGACACTTACTCAACTGGTCCTATGTTACTGATCAATATTAAGAAATATATCACATTATTACTGACTTCTCCTTTCTCCAATTTTCCCATTAGGTGTTTTAGTTGAAATGTATAGACCTAAGACATAATGGACTATCCTTTCCATGGTAACTGATCGTAAAGAGGAAGAGTTGTTTTCCTTCCTTTGTGGGATGTTATGCAGTTGTTGCGCCCGAGGAAGGGTTGGTAAACCCTTCTTGTTTTCAATATTTTTGATATTTCTATTATATAGGAAGGGTCGGTTGACCCTTCTGGTTTTCAATATTTTTGATATTTATATTATATAGGAAGGGTCGGTTGACCCTTCTAGTTTTCAATATTGTTGATATTTCTATATTACAGGAAGGGTCTGTCAACCCTTATTGTATCATAGAAATAATAGGAATAGTGATCACAAGATAAGTTGATCCATACTGATCGATATTATAGAATATACTGCATGAGTACTGACTTATCCTTTATCCTGTGGTCCCATAAGGTGGTTCTCTTGTAATGTATATATCGAAGAAAGAGCAACTTCTCATTTCCATGGGAACTAATTGAAAAAAGGAAGTGTGGTTTTCCTTCCCTCATGGTTTCTTATGCGATTGTCGCGTAGGGGTTAGGGTCGGTCGATCCTTTTAGTGTTCATTATTCTTGATATTTCTATAATACAGGAAGGATTGAATGAGCCTTACTATGTTCACTATTATCGATATATTTACAATATAGGAAGGGTCGACCGACCCTTTGAAGGTTCAATATTCTTTATATTTTTATAATAGGGGAAGGGACGACCAACCCTTCTTGTTTTCACTATTCTTGATATTTCTATAATACATGAAGGTACAACTGAACCTTCTTGTATCATAGAAATAACAGGAATAATGATCACAACAAGGGTTGTTTGATACTTCTTGTCCTGGCTATTCTCAATATTTCCAGGATATAAGAAGGATTGTCCAATCCTTCTCATGGATCCAAATAATAGAGACCACTGAGCCTGAGAAAAAATAGGATCAAATAAATATCAACATCTTTGACTGTCCGTGGAAATTGATTGAAAACATAAAGTGCAGTTTTTCTTCCCTTGTGGGATGTTGGGATTGTCGCGCATGGGGTAGGGTCATCCAATCCTTCTTGTGTTCACTATTATTGATATTTCTATAGTACGGGAAGTGTTGGGAAATCCTTCTTGTATTCATTATTATTGATATATCTACAATATAGGAAGGGTCGACTGACCCTTCGTAGGTTCAATATTCTTTATATTTCTATAATAGAGGAAGGGGCGATCAAACCTTCTTGTGTTCACTATTATTGATACTTCTCTAATACAAGAAGGTACAACAGACCCTTCTTAGATAGAAATAACATGACTAGTGATCACAATAAGGGTCGATTGATACTTCTTTTCCTTGATATTATTAATATTTGCAGGATATAAGAAGGATTGGCCGATCCTTCTCATGGATCCAAATAATAGGGCCTGCTTATACCAAGCGACAATAGGATCAATGGACCACGACCAAGTGCCAGTAGAGAGGCACCAAAGGATCCCATCAAGTAGATTTACCACCCAATAGCTAGATTAATGGAGCATAGGGAAAATGCCTCCAGGAGCTGTACAAGGTATAATGGAGAGCAAGACGTTGGGATGAAAGCACGGTTCCATATGGGCCATTCCCATTGGTCCACATGCCTCGTGTTAGATGATGGGAACTAGAGGAGAAGCATGAGCTAAGGCTTAGTATCAAGGGAAAATTTTAACAAGGGAATATGGATTTTGAAGTGCTAGGTAAGATAAGAAGGTGAATCATGTGCCAATGGCCACGATTAGATCGAGTATCTCCCGACAGATGATCTGGATTGTCCGCAAGGTATGAAGGAGAAAAATATACAATGTGGGGACTTGTGAACCAACAACCATGATTAGATCAAGCATGTTCCCACATGTGATTTGGGCCATTTGTGACATTTGAAGTGTGAGGTGGGATAAGAGGAGGACTCATGCACAAACACACACAATGATATTGATCATGTTCCATCATATGATCTTGGCCATTTGCGGCATTAAAGCTGCACGTTGAACCAAGTGCTCAAGCATAGAGGTGTTAAGTCACTAAATGAGTAGATCGACTTGTGGTTGGTCAAATATATGGCATAGAGGGATAATGCATTACAAATATGTATTGAATATAAAGTGACCCCACTAAGATATCATCCAAAAAAAAACTCTGCTACGTGGCATATTATGATCGACAACGCCTCCAAAACTATGTTTTGTAAACCACTTTTGATCCAAGCCGCTACCACCAAGGCTTTTCAAAGGTGAAATCCACCCATGCACACACAAGCCAATAAAATGAAATCCATGCTGGATAGAGGTAGGGGAGGTGGAACCCACATGGACCAACTAGACACTGACACATGCCAAGTGGTACGAAATAACATCTGTAGGTTGGCCATATTTGGTTTTAATGGAGAAAGAGAAAAAATCAGAGAAAGAGTTTGATGTGTCTTTGGAGGAATATTACTGGCCCAAAATCTTGCATAGATCATGGTAGCATATTTCGAATATAATCCCAATGAAAAAACCCATAGCTTAAATGATGGTTGGGATACCCTAGAGGAAATGAATGCAGGAAGGTGATGAAGAAATAACACCTTGAGGCTTAATTCAAGTAAAAAAGGAGTCTAATGTTAGCGCTCAGTCACATATAACAAGACCATAGAGCCATGAAGTCGTTCGCCGAAGCGGAGGAGAAATCGGTTTGGACCATTGATCGATTCTATGATCAACGAATCCAAATGCTTTTGGTTCAAAATGATTTTGGCGAGGTCATTAATTCAAATGAATGTGTCAGAACCAAATATGGTCATTGATCATTGCAAGATATTAACGATTGAGGATGAATCTGGGGGATAGGGGTAATTAGGGTATACCTCAAGGTGGCACCCCCAAAACCAAAACCGTCGATGGAGGATGGTTTGTGCACTAGTGTTTTTGGGGGCAAAAAGAGGTTTTCAAAACCACCATGGGGAACCCTTGAAACCACTCATCTACCCCTATGAAATTGTCCTAATAGCACACATGCCATTGGGTTGACAAAAAGGCCATGGGGATGAATGATAGGTGGAAAAGTGCCCAGGGGAAGATGACTAGGAAACACACAATGTGGAATTCAGTAGATAAACATTGTAAACAATTTCAAGAGAAATATTTTATTTAGAATATTTCTTCTTGAATTGTACACATGGTTGTACAAATATTTTTTCACCTTTTCATCGTAGAAGGGTTGGATGAATGTATACCCTTCAACATGAAATTAAGAGTAGGCTCTTTAAATTTGATCAATGCTTGTTGGTGCACTTCTACTTTGACCATGTTTGAATCACACGACATAACACCAACAAATCCCAAGATACTGGAACAAAAGGGGTTTAGTCCTTTTGGAAAAACCTGCAGAGCAGATGATGTCTCACCCAAAGTACGTATTGGAAATGCAGGAACTAGGTTTCTGCAGTACAAAAGGGGAGTAGCTTGACACACATATCATTCAAAAAATAAACCATAACTTTGACAGATCACAATCTTCGACAAACGATGCACTTCGATAGAACTCATAAGTTAACCATAATTTCTACGATATATCATATACTTCGCATTCATACATTTCTTCGATATGAGCACATCCATTCACCAATTTATGTAAATAATAAGTAACATAAACAACACATAACACAACATATCACATCACAATTAACACCATGATTTTAACGTGGAAACCCAAGATGGGAAAACAACGGAAGCGCTTCTTATATTCATGAGTCGCAACCAATAGATAAGCACTTCATGTTTTAAATACTTACAAACTTTTCTCTTCAGTTACAATGGATCTATACAATAGCTTGCAGATCATGCGACGCGACTTCTTATATCAACCAACAACTTTGACATACCAAAAACATAAGCAGTTCGCCAAATACAAACAAAGATAAAAAATTTCTCGAACAACTTACTATTTTGATAATAGTCCCAAAGTTTCCAACTTATTACATATTTATAGGGTGCACACAGCTTGCCCCGCTCCCACTACCCCACTAACTAACTACTCGACTCATTAATGCAAGTGGAAAAACCCTAACTAACTTTACTTAAACCATCCCTTTGACATATTTAAAACGATCATATTCTTGGTTCTTCGGCTGCTTCGTCAAAGTTGACCACTTTGCCAAACCACTTACCTTGGTCCTGTCCACACCATGACTGCTTCTCCAAAATTGGTACCCAAAACTTCCTAGGCCCAACAATGCTCATCATTGTCTGAGCACCTAAATCCTGTACTGGTCATCGTTACTTGCAATCAAGTCACCTACAATACCTGGCAGGCCATTTTCAATTAGGTAGGTGCTATCCTTTCCACCTAATCACTTTATAACTGTGCCCTTTTTACTTTTCTGTTACAAAATGACTACCCCCGTTAAAACTAGGTCACCCAAAACCCCCCAAAATCCTAACCCCATTGACAAGTCTCTTGTTCACTACGAGAGCCAAGTTTTCAACCATAATATATCTTTTTCTGATCTATATTACCAGCTTGTAAAATATGCCCAAGTTAGTTTTATGACCGCACAAGACACTCTTCACCTCTAGGAATTGAACCTTGTCTGCGCAGTGATACGTCAAACCTATCATTTCCCAGAAATAATGACATGGTGCTCATATAACTATGGCATCCATAATAGAGTGGTTTTGGTAGTATATGGAGCTAGTATCATGTGCCCAGTCTCCAAAGAATACATTGCTAAACTTCTTCATTTCCCCTTGTTCCAGGAAATTATTCCTTTTACTAATGATTTACTCATAGATAGGTACCATATCCTTTCATAAGAGGACAAGGATCAACTACTTGTAAAATTTTTACCTCAAGGCACCACTTTCCTATAGGACCATTTCCCTACAAATCCCCCATGTTTAGTGAGCATGCCAGATGTACCCTTGCTATTATGTGTCATGTCTTGGGGAAATATAATGATGAACATGTTGAAGATATTCACCTTGGTTTTTTATCACTTTTGTTTTCTGGGGAGGGTGATGTATGCCCTAATTTTGACTATTGTCATTTTGTTGGTTGTAATTACTATCTTAAGGAATCACCAAATATTTAATTATCGACCAGGGTTGGTAATCTTAGAGTTGTGGCACAGTATATGTTGAGGTAGAATGGTACGTAGGAAATCAACTCGACCGACCTTAGAAATGTTTAATAATGAAAAGATCGAAATATATTTCAAAATGAAAAACCAAGTCAAACTTCAAAAGTACAACTACTAAACTGATTAGACCTAACTAAACCAATAGATTAGAATAGTATCAATCTATACTACTCTACTCTATAAACAATAACTGGAAAGATAAAAACAACAATTTTATTCTAGGAAATAAGACTTAATAAAAAATAGAACTACTTTTATGAAAATGGAAACTACTGATTAATGATTCAAACTCTAATCTAGGAATTAGAAAAAAACTATGAATAAAATTGAAAACCTATCTATGAAATTATTCAATTGACAACGAACTATGAAAACAAGAAACTATATTATCTTAAGCAAAACTACTTAATAAATTCAATAGTTAAACTATTCATGCATTCAACAAATACTCAAAACTAAACTAAGCTACCTAATTCCATTCTCCTTGAGGAATCTGAGAAAATGTGTCAAATGTAATAGGAACGAGAGAGAATGTATCAAAATGAATTTCAAATGTGACAAGGAAACAAAACGGAAGTAAATCTAGTTTAACTTCTACAAATAGATGCAAACTAAATAGTGTCCAATTTCAACTAACTTTAAACATTGTAATCTATTCTTTACCCATAAGCAAATGACATGGAAAAAATGTAATCTAGAAGCAAGTAGAAAACTTAATAAAGATATTTACTTGAGAGTGAATTTGATATAAAAGCAAGTAGAAAACTTGATAAAGATATCTTATTTCTGAATCAAATCCTATTCTATGAACATCTTCATTAACTATGTGAATGGGAAAAGCAAATCCTATTCTTGAACTAAGAAACCATAAAAACTAATGTCCTTTGGAGAATTAAATTACTAAGCTTAATCCAAAATCAATCTTAATAATAATTAAATAGACTAATCTAAGAATGGAATTGATAAGTTCTATAATAGTAAGGTTTTAAGAAATCAGACATAAAAGAGACATAATTTGAAAAGCAACTAAAGCAAAGTTAAGGAAATGGAATAAAAACTAAGAATGAATATGAAGCTTTAATTGAAACTCTATGTGGTGTAGAACAAGGTCCTAATTACATGTATAAATGCTGATCAATTACAAGAAATATTACAATTCGAAAATCTAAGAAATTGAATTCTAAACAAGCATAAAAACAATGCAGAAAATATTAAAGTCTGTATGACAATCCGGATGACAGTTTGAAAGACAGTCCGGATGACAGAAAATGATATAAACTAAGGAAATAAGTAAACTAAATGATCTTAACGCCAGCTGGTTGATGCATATGAACCTACAGTGCAAGGAAAGTAGTAGATAGACTGTTTAAAGCTGAAATAACAAGAAGCAACTTATACTAATCATTATCTAAAGAAATAAACTATTTCTATTGCATAATAAAACAAGGCTGAGACGTAAGTGAAACTAATCTACAGCTACAAGAAAACAATCAAAACTAACTCTAACTACAGACTGAACTTGAAACATTAACTAGTTAACTTTATCTAGTTGCAAATGAAAAGACTGAAAGCAAACTAAGAAAAACTATGCATGACCGGTCGTTCTAGATTCTGAAAATGTAAATTATATTAGCAACAGAAACAAATCACAGGAAATAAAACAACATCTACAGGAAACCAAGTTGAATACATGTACTGAAAAATAAACTATTTACTTGCAGAAAAGAAATACAAAATATACACAAAAACTGTTCGGGTACACAGGGTACTACCAAAGGACCGAACACCAAGAGCAACCACTTCACACAAACAGATCACAGATCAACACACCGATGTTTTGACGTGGTTTAAACCCTCTTGAGGGAAACACTCCACGACCCCGGCCAAATAGCTTCTACGGGACAATTTATTATGCAAAGAAAGAAAGTTACAAATGAGCTTCTCATAATCGATCAACTAAACAATGACCCTCCATGCTCTTTAAATAGAGATCATGGACCAATCGGGTGTTAAGCCACGGATCAAGGTTAGGTTTGATCTAAGAGAAGTTGAGCCGTCGGATCACTCTATGTCGGAAACATATCGTGACCGTCGGATTAAGTATTTACAAATGCATACTAATGCATACTAAAGAAACACACTATCCTTAACGGATATATTACACAAGTTGATCTTAACTAACTCCTAAGTGTCTAAATATCCTAACATCCCCCCTTAAGAACAACTTGGGATAGGATTGAAGGATTTACAAAAGTGACACTATTAGGAGAAGGAAGGAGGCATTAGAGCCTATCCCCCCTTAATGACAAGTTCCTGAACTCCTAACATAGATCGAAGTTTAGAAAACTTCGCTTCTGTAAGAGACTTGGTGAAGATGTCTGCAACTTGATCATCTGTAGGGCAAAAGAGCACTTCAAGAACACGATCATGAACAAGATTTCTGATGAAGTGCATATGTAGCTCAATGTATTTGCTGCGTTGATGTAGAACTGGATCTTTGGCAAGCTTGATGGCACTTTGATTGTTGCACCAAAGTGGAGTAGGCTGCTGCTGCTCGAATCCAAACTCTGAAAGGATCTGTCGAAGCCATAAAGCTTCCTGACTGGCATTAACTGCTGCTCGATATTCTGCCTCTGCTGAAGAAAGAGCAAGAGCTTGTTGTTTCTTACAAGCCCAAGTAATAGGTCCAGATCCCAGAGTGAAAACATAACCTGCAGTAGACTTTCGATCATCAGGATCGCCGGCCCAATCTGAATCAGTGAAACCAACCAACAAAGGTTTCCCCCCTGTACTGTAATGAATCCCAAACTGAACTGTACCTCAAATATATCGAAGTATTCTTTTAGCTGCTTTCCAGTGACTTTCATGAGGTGTCTGCATATAACGAGCAACTCGACCAACAGCAAAGGAAAGGTCAGGATGGGAATGAGTCAAGTATAAAAGACTACCAACAAGCTGACGATACAAGGTGGCATCTAATTCAGGTGAAGTACAAGTGGCAGAAAGTTTGACTCCAGACTGGAAGGGAGAAGGGGCTGGTGTACAATCTTCCATGTGAAAGCGACGAAGAAGGTCACAAGCATACTTAGACTGAGAAAGAAAGATTCCTTCTTTGGTTTGCAGAACTTGGAGGCCAAGAAAATAATGCAAATGTCCTAAGTCTGACATTTCAAAAGTTTGTTTAAGACTGGATTTCACATGGGTTATAAGATTATGGTCACTACCAGTAAGAATAAGGTCATCAACATATAGAACAAGTATGATGAGATGGTTTCCTACTTTCTTGGTATAGACATTGGGGTCAGAATGGCATCTAGAAAAATCAGTGTCAAGGAGAAAGTTATCCATTTTGGCATACCAAGCTCTAGGAGCTTGCTTAAGGCCATATAAGGATTTCTTAAGGCGGCAAACAAGGCTAGAGTTATTATGAACATAGCCAGGAGGTTGTTCCATGTAAATTTCCTCCTGTAAATCACCATGTAAGAAGGCAGACTTGACATCCATTTGATGGACTTCCCAATTGTGTAAGGCTGCAAGGGAAAGAACAAGGCGGATGGAGTTCATTTTGGCGACGGGAGCAAAGGTTTCATTGTAGTCAATCCCTTCAACTTGGGAAAAACCTTTGGCAACTAACCTTACCTTAAGTCTTTCAACACTTCCATCTGATGCATACTTAGTTCTGTAGACCCATTTACATCTGACAAGTTTTCTTCCTTTTGGAAGAGGTACAAGATCCCAAGTATCGTTCGCCATTAAGGAACAATATTCTTCATCCATGGCTGCATCCCAATCTGGATTCCCTGAAGCTTCTGCAAAAGTTTCTGGATCATGATTCTCGGAAACTTGAGCCAAAAGAGAAGAGGCTCGCTAAAATTGAGAACGTGTTCGACGTTGATCTCTAGGATCACCGGCAAGATCACCAGCTGCTTCACATGTTGAACGGACCCATCGAGGAAGCACTTGTGCTGGTGCAACTGGAGGAACATGAGCAGGCGGAGGTGGATTTTCATCCTCACTGTCATCATCAGAAACTGAAGTTGGAAACCTGTCAAGGAAGTTGGAAGAAGAAGAAGAAGGCACAAACGCCGAATCAGGCTCGCAGGCCAAGATATTTTCATCAAATTTAACATCTCTTCTAATGATTATAGCATGAGAATGTGGTTGAAGAAGTCTATAACCTTTTACATCTTCAGAATATCCAACAAATATGCACTTTTCACTTTTAGGTTGCAATGCTTTCCGTTTTTCATCCGGAATGTGAGCCCATGCTTCACTACCAAACACACGAAAGTGACTTACATCAGGTTTAATTTTACTCCATGCTTCTTCCGGTGTTATACCTTGTAATGCTTTTGTGGGGGTGCGATTAACTATGTAATTTGCACAATTTATGGCTTCAGCCCAAAATTGAAGACTTAGTCCCTTAGATTGGATCATACAATTAGCCATTTCTTTTAAAGTGCGGTTCTTCCGCTCAGCTACACCATTTTGTTGTGGTGTATATGGAACAGTGTGCTGTTGTTGGATGCATTGTTCAGTGCAGAAAGTAGTGAACTGTTTGTTAACATATTCTCCTCCATTGTCAGATCTTAACTTAATAATTTGATGACCAGATTGTTTTTCAACAAGGTCCTTGTAGGCCAAGAACATGTTAAATACTTCGCTCTTAAGTTTTAGGAAATAAACCCAAGTGCGTCTGGTGTAATCATCAATGAAAGTTAAGAAATACTTGAAACCAGAAAAGGAAGCAGATGGAAGAGGGCCACACAAGTCACTATGCACAAGCTCCAAGGGAACTGAGGCGTGCCAAGAGGCACGTTTGTCAAAACTGTCCCGATGATGTTTTCCAAGTACACAACCGGAACAAACACCATCTCTGCAAGATACCATCGGAAGACCTGTCACCATATTTTCTTTACATAGTTGTTGCAATGAGCCATAATTTAAGTGACCAAATCACTCATGCCAAAGTTTGCTCAAGTTATCACTATGAGCAACAAAAACTGAAGGGAAAGGTGATGACCCAAAGTTGTTAAACTTGTACAACCTGGTAATATCATCAACAATTCCGGTAGCTAGAACCTGTTGAGGATCTTTAAAGTCCTTGATTACAACTTGGTGAGGTGTAAAGGTCACAGTTTTACCTTCACCAGAATGAGTGATCTGATAGACTGATAAAAAATTGCAGGAAATTCTTGGAACACATAGTACATCACTAAAATGACCATTATCTACTGGAACTGTTCCAGCTCCTACAACACTTAGAGATCTATCATCACCAACAAATATTTGTTTGGTGTTACATTCATGCATAGTAGAAAAGATGGTTTGATCCTTAGCCATATGATAAGATGCTCCAGAATCAATGAGCCATTCGTTTGAAGTAGAAGAAGAAGATGCATTATAAGAATAACCAGATGCACAAAGTGCATGTCCATGAGAGGCAGATTCTGAAGGCGAATCTAGGCTGATGTGGTGCTTCTTCATTGCTGCTTCCAAGGTTGCCATCTTCTTGAAACACTTAGATTCTTCTTGCCTTTTGGCTTGGATCCTTTGTCATTTTTTAAAGAAGGAGCTGACTGAGAGGGTTTTGGACCCTTGTTTGACTTATTATTGCGAAAATTTTGTTTCTTGGGAGGCTTGGACTTTTCTTTCTGTTGGGACAATAAGGCTTTCCTAGATGTATCTGCATTGTTGATTATTCCAAGATGAATGAGTTTATCTTGTTCCCTAATCAAGGAATCACAAAAAGATTCAAGACTAGGCTCTTGATAGCTAGCTGCATTCAATGATGCTTTCATGGAGTAAAATGTAGATACAAAAACAGAATATGCAGGTCCAAGTTTGGAAAGAATATGATAAATGCACTGTTTGTCTTCCCTCTCAATCTTACATTCTGCACATAAGAGTTTAAGAGTTTTGTACATAGACAAATAATCTTGAATGCATGAAAAGTCACTTGGATTTAAAGAAATCAACTCATTTTCGAGTTGGTGGCCTCGAATTTCATTGTGTTTACCAAACACAGTTTCCAACTTGTCCCAAGTAGTATTAGGTTTATCAATTCCAGATATGTGGAATCGCAAATCAGTAGAGATTGACATCCCAATCAATCCACGAGCTTCATCACATCTATTTGCCCATTTTATTTTCTTATCATCATCAGTGGGTTCTTTTTCTTTCCCTGTGGTAATTCTGAAAAGTCCCCTACTTCGTAGAACATTCTCCATACGATATTTCCATGAGAAATAGTTGGAACTGTTAAGTAGAATATTACAATGGGCGGCCATATTTATAAATTAATGGGTGTAAAAGCAGAAACCAATAGTCTGGATGTGAAGAGCTCGAAAAAATAGGCGATTTCAAAAAAAACGACACTGAAAACTGACTCTGTATGATGAAGTTATGCTTGAACAAAGAAACTGTTGAAGATGTCCCCAATAGTGACGTGGCAGCTAGAGAATGTCCAGCAAAAAAAAGAACCCCCCTCTTCCCAAGATGAACCTTTTGACAAACACTTTACAATAAAGTTGCTTTAAGTGAACCACTTTTGTAAAATAAGTGATTTCACTTTTATAATGATATTACTTTTAAATAGTGCAACAATAAAAAAACTTAAGTGACTCACTTGTATTTTTATTTTTATTATTTAAGTGAAATGCACTTTTACAATAAAGTAATTTGAAATTAGAAATTGCATGCACTTTTTATTTTAAAAGTAACTTCCTAAGACTTGAACTCAAGACCTATTAAGGAATAAAGCAACTTTGGACCAAGTGAGCTAGTTTAAAAGGTATGTAAAATATGGAAATGAGGAAGGGGGCTTTTTTTTTTACACTCTTCTTGCTCGGTTTGCGTGCTTGCCCTTTTTCCTGCAAAACAGACCACAAATCGAAACAAAAAAAACTTTTCCACACTTGTGGAGTTAGATCTTGTTAGCTTGCCCGGAAAGTCTACGTTTTCTCTCTGTTTCTGATTTGCCGAGATCGCGCAAGGTGCACGGCAAAGAGCATACGCAGCCGAGAAAAACCCTTTACCTTTCTGTTTCTGATTTGCCGAGATCGCTCAAGGTGCACGGCAAAGAGCATACGCAGATGGGAAAGCAACAATCCGAACCAAAAAAAAAAATCTAACAGTAAAAAAAAGATGAAATATGAGATTTTTTCTTTTCAAAAAACGAAATAAAAAAATGCGTCACTGTAACATTATACCTTCAGATCCGATGAAATGCGTGTTTCTGGAGCAACCGGGAATCGTTTTCGATCAAACGAAAATTATTTCCCAATGGAAACGACGCTCCGGACGCAATGGAACACCTCCCACAGCCCAGAAATACACAGAAATACCAGAACTAGAAACCCTTTCGAGTTTCGGCAACAACAGTTCAAGATCTAGATCACAACCGGAAGCGGCACTTCATAAAAGCTCTTACAGAAGCGAAGTTTTCTAAACTTCGATCTATGTTAGGAGTTCAGGAACTTGTCATTAAGGGGGGATAGGCTCTAATGCCTCCTTCCTTCTTCTAATAGTGTCACTTTTGTAAATCCTTCAATCCTATCCCAAGTTGTTCTTAAGGGGGGATGTTAGGATATTTAGACACTTAGGAGTTAGTTAAGATCAACTTGTGTAATATATCCGTTAGGGATAGTGTGTTTCTTTAGTATGCACTAGTATGCATTTGTAAATACTTAATCCGACGGTCACGATATGTTTCCGACATAGAGTGATATTAAATGCTTTGATACCATTTGTTGGAGCACAATTGTCGTTAGACCAAAACCTGTAGGTGTTAATCTCCGCTACAATAGCCAAAGTTAGGATCCACGAGAGGGGGTTAACCCATGTCACGAAACTCACGGGGAGCGCTGGACGCAAATGCCAACAATCTCCCCCAAACGTTACCCGGGTGAGTTTCGAACTCGAGACCTGTCGCTCTGATACCATGTTCGGGTACACAGGGTACTACCAAAGGACCGAACACCAAGAGAAACCACTTCACACAAATAGATCACAGATCAACACACCGATGTTTTGACGTGGTTTAAACCCTCTTGAGGGAAACACTCCACGACCCCGGCCAAATAGCTTCTACGGGACAATTTATTATGCAAAGAAAGAAAGTTACAAATGAGCTTCTCATAATCGATCAACTAAACAATGACCCTCCATGCTCTTTAAATAGAGATCATGGACCAATCGGGTGTTAAGCCACGGATCAAGGTTAGGTTTGATCTAAGAGAAGTTGAGCCGTCGGATCACTCTATGTCGGAAACATATCGTGACCGTCGGATTAAGTATTTACAAATGCATACTAATGCATACTAAAGAAACACACTATCCCTAACGGATATATTACACAAGTTGATCTTAACTAACTCCTAAGTGTCTAAATATCCTAACAAAAACCTATGGTTGTTGAGGGTCCCTTCTCAGCAATCAGGGATTTGAAGCTAACTCAGCTCAATCACCAACATAACGTCAACGGCTAAAAACAAAAAAACTTGCTTTAACTGAAAAAGATTGCAAAGTGTTTTCTAACACAACATTTCTATGCATAAAAATTACTGCTGCGTTTCTCCACCAGAGGCATCTTTATATAAGTTTTACAATAAGAGATAAGGCCGACCCTTTCAACAGTCGACCTCTCTAAAAATAGAGGTCTTAATTGCTACAGAAATGGCTCAGCAAAACACATCGGCCGTCTTCCTGATTCCACGGGTGTTGGTTCTCCTTGACGCGAGCAATTGTGCATTGGTTTGCTTTGACGTGGGCAGAGAATGCGTTGTCAAGCTGGGCGGACGGGAGGACGGATCTTCTAGAATGGAGGCTCATGAACCATGAGGGACATGTCGCCAACAGAACCCATATCATTGTTTTTGTCTTTAATGCCCCGAAATATTCCAACCAATGATTCTGCGGGTGTGAATGGAGGGCTGAACGATGGTTCAAATACGGCTGGACGTCTTTAGCGTGAACGCGCATATGAATGAAGGTCCAAATGACGACCACAACCTGTAGAACAAAAACTATATGCCAAGCACGTCTAGAAATGTGGGATAGTTGTCAATTAACCATAAAATTATGAGATTTAATCAAGATTCATGTGATATGTAAATACGTTCATACCTGGGTCTGATTGACGATCTGAATGGAAATAAGTATAGATTAATATTCCAAAAATGATAAAAGTAGTGCCACCAGATCACGTTTAATGACAAAAACTGATGACAAAAATGGACATCAACACATTTCCTGTCAGATTCAATGCATCAACAACTGGTGGATTCCCATGCTTCCAGATGTTTCAGATATCGGTATACCTCGTTTACCTCATTCTTTTTCAAAATTAGGACTTTTCCAACCACCTTGATATTAATCCCACAGAGGTTTTATGTAATTATTTTCCAGTTTATGAATGGAACGATGTCCCTAGGAGGAATCCAAACAATCAAGGGCTCACCTTTTGTGTAAATCAGTTCATGTATATCATATATTATGTGATCAATAATGCCCCTCCTCCAAGAATTTTCCCAGAATCAAAGTTATTGATGAATCTCTATCCAGAGTCCAAGTTTGGGGATTGATTTGTTTATGAAGATCACAATATCCTTAGAGTCTATGGTTTTCAAGGGGATCCATATTTGCTACCCTTTTTCTCACTAAGAGATTGTTTTCACTTGGGTATATAAGCCAAAGATTTAGTTCTGAATGGATTCATTTTGTTCAGTCTACGTAGACCTCACCTTTTAAATTTCCACAACAAGTAGGTCCCTTCTTGATAAAATATAGAGAATCTCAAGCAATTGCATAATATACGATGGCTCAACTAGAATTTAAGAAGGGGGAATCTTGGGTCTACGACCCTCATCATATTATTTCGAAGCAGAGGAATGAAAAAAAGGTTGCTAAGTATGTTCATATAGAGAAGGGAGTACTGTAGAACAATTCCAACTTGGATCCTTGGGAGCAGGTTAAACAAGTTCCACTAGATGAAGGAATGCCAATGGGAGTTGAACAGAGCAACCAACAAGAATGGATTCAATAGTCATTAGATATGGAAATTATTTATCAAATCAACCGATTGTTGAAATAATTGATGTGGATCAGTTAGATGATATATTGGCTCAATCATTTTTGAAAAACCCTATAGTTGAAGAGAGGGATATCAAGAGAGCCATGTCAAAAACACAAGATGACATGGATATAGATGAAGAAGACAAAACAATAAAGAGGCTCAAGATGGAAGTATCAAGACAAGGTATAAGATTGGAAACAACCACAAAGCAAGTTATTAGAGACACACCATCATCAAGGGATCCTGAGGAGAATCCTAGTGAGTCTACCAGGTTTGATCCATCTTCCTTGACAATTCGACAACTAGACACATTATGGATTCGAGGAGAAGTTTCAGCGGGAGAGCAATCAACCATATTTTCAAAATACGTGGATTAAAAAAGGGAAGGCCTAAATAAGAGGATATAAGTAACAATTGAATCCTGGGGAACAAGAGAGGGTCAAACTAAACTGTTCACGGATTTTTATTTTAATGCAAAAACACTCAATTTGGCACTTTTGGATCCCATATCAGCAGGGAAAGGTTTGATAGTGGATTACAGGGGGATGGAAGTCACAATTCCTCTAAAAGAAACTAACTCTTTGAATTTGGTTAAGATTCATAGACATACAAGTGAAGTCTTGTACATAGATGTGGTATTATCCATTGCCGGTGCCAAGAAGGCACAAAAAACCATCACTAATATGGATAGGCAACTCAAGCAGGAGAAGACTGAAAACAAAGCTATATTCCATAAGATAAAGGAGATAGAGAAAATAATGATTCAATTATCGTCAAATTTAGTTTAAGGTACCTTTGTTGTCAAGCTTATCAAAGAGAAATATCAAGATATCTTAGCCCTTAAGAAAATATTAAAGCTCCTAGAGGATGAGAATGTCCAAATTCCTGAAATTGCCAATTTGGAAGAAGAAAAGCGCAAGTTGAAAAGTGAAGTAAGAGAACATAATCTCACTATGTAGGATTGGAAGCATAATCCAACAGATTTAGAGGTCCAATTAGTTACACTATAGAAGGAAAAGACCCTAGAAGATAAACAACAAGAAGTATCTCAAGCACAATGATTATAGCTCAAGAACAATCATCTACTTCCAGGACATAAGTTAAGACAACTACAATATAACAAACTAAATTGAGACTTGAGTTGGGAATAGACCAAATTCAAGTGTCCTCTCTACAGGCACAATTGAAAAATTCAGTATAACAAAGAGGTATTATAGAATATATAGCCAAGAAAAGGGAACAACTGCTTAACACCACCAATGCAAAGAATAATAAATTGCAGAAGTAGTTGGAGCAGTCCATCAAAGCAACCAATGGAAAAGAAGCAGTGAGAAATTCCAAGGGCATGATTTGGGACCCCATTATCGAAGCTATTTTTGTCTATTGGGATTCTGTTGTTTTGGCCAATGATGATATGGAGTTGATTACAAATGGATTCAAGGATGTGATAGATTTCAAGAAGGAATTGGAGAATAAGCCTCACATTGTTAGGACTGCGATCAAATTCCTGAACTCCAAGAACCAATCAGATTTGAGTGAACTAGGTGTGAAAAACAGGACCAGAATAGTGATAGAGGATGACAAGATCCTCACTAAGCAATCCATCGTGTATAAAGCATACAAAATGATAAAGCGGGTAAGAAGTGAGATGAATATTTTCAAGGATTTGTTTAAGGATTCCATCAGGAAGGGAATACAAACCCCATGGGATAGAAATGGTGTGTTATATTCCTATAGGAAATATAAAGGAATGCTAACTTGTGTTAAAAATGATGACAATGTATTTGCACATTTGAAAACTGCCTTATCATGCAAAGACATTGTGGAATTTCTAAATCGAGATTTTGAGTTGCTGGCAAATATCAAAGTGATTTTACAAGGTTTATACCTGCACTCTTATGAACTCTATACAAGTTTAGATGCAACACTTATAAGGATGAGGGAATATTATTACCCTATGGGAAAGCATTGGCTAGATATAGCTAAATATGAGAAAGTTTCCAAGCAAGTATAAGCATTGGGTTCCACGTCAACAGTAGCTCAGCAAATGCAAGGGGAAACTTCTACATGACCCAAATAAGATCCTGATTCAATGTCAGAGCATATATGACATATAGGGTTAAAAAGGAAACAACTACACCTACAAGAAAGTGGTGGTATCTCAAAATTTGGAAATGGGATCTACGTCATAAGTTGAAATGTTTTTCTTGGTTGTGTTTGGAAAATATAATCTTAACATGGGGTAATCTTATAAAGCATGAGAAAGTTGGCCCATTGATAATAACATTTAAGGTAGGGTTACATCTACATTAAATCTATTTTATTATGAAATGGTGAGGTTCATTGTCAGAAATACACAATTATCTAACATTCCCTAATACATTTAACCATTTAGAATTCAAATCAAACTTGGAAAAAAAATTTAAACTCATGGATAGAAGGGAAATTGAATTGCTTCATATTATTCCAAGGAAGAAAAATACTTACTTACAATAGATCTTGAGATGCATCCATCCTACCTTACACAGAGCCATCCTTCTCCATCCTTGCTTTTGATGAAGAGGAGCTTTTCAGTCTCCAAATATCTCCAGCATGCCTTTGCTGTCACCTTTTTCCTCCCTTACCATGCCCTAAATGCCTTTGTTTTATAGTATTGGGAAATGGGATCTCAAGTTTCCTCTTTCAATGTGGGATCATTCCTTTTCTTGATTTTTTATTCTTTTTACCCAAAAACCCACTTTCCATTGTATGTTTAGGCTTTTGTCATAATCTCAGCATTCTTAAGTACAATTAATGCAATTTTATGCACTTCTTTTCATTGTTGACTGGTGGAGACTAGATTTGAACCTTCAATTGAGTAGTTCAATCAGAACCATGTCTCTTTAGGATCCTTCTTTCTTCACTCAATCCTTCTGATCATGGAAGTAGTGATTAGATAAGAGAAGACTGTTCTCTTATGTACTTGTCTTCTGTCTTCATGTTGTGGGCGCATAGTAAAGTGTGCTTCTACCTTTCACTTTGTTAAGGGTGTTAATTCGATTGTTAAAAGATTCCCCCCAATGTCCGAAGTGGAGTTAAGGGCCAAAATACATTATTTTTATACTGATATTCCTCATATTGATACTCTTCATACTGATACTCTTTATTGATCAAAGCAAGGATGAAAAAGGATTATCTCATAGGCATAGGATTTAGGAGAACACTTGCAAGTCAAACATAGCAATTTCTCAAATATACAATATCTTCTTGAGGCGGGCATACCCATGCTCAACAGTAAAAAAGCATGGCCACGAACAATACATAGTGGATCCATGTCAAAAGTAAATTTTTGCAGAAATGTAAACATGCACTTTGATGAGTGCGAGAACAAGGTTTCCATCGAACTTCTGACATGGTAGTTTAATCTTGTGCAACTTGGGAAATGCATCGATGAGTGATACAACTATTTTTCCCAATGCCTTTAATACAAACCGATGATAGTACTAGTTTATATCATGTGAGTAAATGAACTAATGTCAAGCATAATAAACCACCATCTGATTACCGGTCATTGATGTATATCATTAACAGATGCGAAGAGACCTACCGATAATGATGATGGACTCTAAGGTATTGAGTACAAACTAGCAAGTGTGAATAGATTTTATGAAGTCAAACACTTGTAGATTAAAATAATCAAGGGTCATTGATGTATACCCACTATCATTTGTGAGGAAACCTGCCACTAATGACTGGAAGATCCAAGGTACTCCTGGGTTTCTAGATCCATTTCCTAGATGATGATTTGGTGTCGATAGGAATAGATCCATCGGAAGGAGGTATTAATGCATCCCACATCAACCCATACGAAACAAATATCAATAGTCTGATATAATTTGGTAGAGCTGCGAGATCCAACAATGTATACTGACACAAGGATGGCCAACATGATTGGTCAGCAATATTTGAGGAATGGCCGACTCAGTTTGAACTTCCCTTGAACACATAACACGACGTAGAATGGACACTTGGCAACATAGGACTTTAAGAAACTGACCTTAATGAAATCCGCCAATGCCAGATGAATTAACGAAAGCTCCATTGGTGATGGGAAGGATAACCCATTGGTGGAGATCTGTTTAAAATAATGGTACAATTTCCTAAGGAAAAAGTGGATGGTGTACTGACAACGGATATCAAATTATGTGCCATGTT
Organism: Larix kaempferi; assembly: GCA_027924585.1. Taxonomy (NCBI): domain Eukaryota; kingdom Viridiplantae; phylum Streptophyta; class Pinopsida; order Pinales; family Pinaceae; genus Larix; species Larix kaempferi. The sequence continues at coordinate 1,876,410 of BSBM01000550.1, forward strand.
CAAGGGCGACAAGGATTGACTGTTTCCATTTTATTCAAGGATATAATATGAAATGATTCAATTCTCCTTCTTTTTGGATTTTCGTGTTTTTTAATTTTTATGGATTTTTTATTTATCATCTCGAAAAAGAATAAAGAATGCTATAGTACATGGGATGTGTTATCACTCCAGGAAAATATCCTAGGTTGTATCTCAGAGATGCCTGGTAACTTAAATAATATCTTAATGATTCACTCAAAATGGATCAAGTCAGATGACTAAATCAAACCTCACTCATTCAAGACATGCATAAACACAACCAGATTGACAAGGATTTTAACTATCACTCTTCAGAGAGTTGTAAATAAATGAATGTACGAAGAACTCTTAATTTACTAGCAGAAACATACACACAAAGTATATATGAATGGCTAGATAAACCAAGTAAGGTACTTGCAGATTCTAGTTTATGGATGTATTAACAAGTTGACAGTTATCAAACATCAGACAAACAGAATAAACATGAATTTGACATTCAGGTGCAAGTACAAAATAGACGAGAAGATGAAAATATGAACGAGTAATGGCAAAAGAAGCTTGTATTACTGATCTGAAAATGAGAAGCTTGAGCTTACAATATGTGAAAAGTCTCTAAAGTTCAACCACCCTTAGCCCCTCATGACTGATTTGCTTTATATCCTTTTCAATATACAAATGAGATCCTATGAAGAAGGATTGAGAATACTAAAAATAACATAATATAAAACTAATTACAAATTTATAGGAACAGATTCTATTTAAAAGGAAGTCAAACCCTATCCTAATACTAAGTCTTTGACAGCTGCTCTTGTATGCTGGATGAAGACTATGCTTTCTAGAATCTTCAATTGACATTTGGAAGCTAATCGTCTTATCTTTCAACCGAATAGGAAACCAAATTTTAACTTTAAAACTCTCCTCAAAATCTACAAAAGACATTTATCTTCTGTATTTAGAAGTTGGCATTGGATTGGAAGTCTCCTAGCTGCAAGAAGATCTGACATGGGCGAATAGACTAGCATTCTACTTGTCTTTGTGCTTTTGGTGACATGTGAGCCAAAATTACAACCTGTAAGCCACCGAAAAGGTAGGCTTTAGCAATCTAAAAACTAATACAGTGGCACAATGCTCTATATTCAGCAAGTGACAAGATTGAAATCATGAACATGAAACATGCCATAATATCATAAGAAAATGGATCAATGCCATGTTTGGAAATCATTGAATTTGACACAAGAAGTTAATGAATAGTTGCTATCTCTTGTCTTCTGTTATCTAAGTGCTTTGAGAACTTAGTGAAGGTCCTCTTTCTCTTTATTACAGTGGTAGCTTCTGAAAATTTACCATCTCTAGAACATTCTTCATTTGCCCGATTGAAATTGCTGCAATTCTTCATGTACAGAGTAGTTATTTTCTGCTATTATATTTACAGTCACATGGTGCCACTATATTTACTCTTGTGCATAGCCAGGAAAGCTTGATTTGACAATTGTCTGATAGTTTTCACTTTCGGATCCTCTCCAAGGCAAAAATTGTAATGGCACGGGTATCTTCTTATTTGATCTGTAGGGCCTGATTCAAGAATCGATGTGCTAAGCAAGCCATACGATAGGAGCCTAAGACCGTACCTGGACTTTGCATAAAACTGACTGCGCATAGAATAGGAATCTATCCTTTAAACAATGTCCACATGCCCAGAAATGAACTGTGGTCTTGTTAAATTTTCTGAATTTACTTCAATATGATCTAGGATCTTAACTGAGAGAACAACATGTACAGCATATCTACAGCATATCAATCATGGAGACAATAATGCAAGCACACAAGAGACACAAAGATTTACTTGGGGAAAACCATAAAGGTGAAAAACCCCAATAACTTCCTCAGAGATAGATAGAGCAATGATACAACCAACCAAGAGAGATAGCCATAACCTAGCAGCAGATCCTCCTCCTCCATAAGTGCGCCACTCCTCCTTGAGTGCATGTGTGAGAAGTGAGTGAGCAAATAGAGTGCCTCCCGCACTCTATTTATACTTGACTTGACTTGCCTTTTTACCTAACTCATGTCGGCTCTAACTTAACCACATAACATAATGCTGAGTGGGCCGACCCCCAATAGGGTGGTCTAATAACCCTTTGACCCACATGGCCGACCCCCAATAGGGTGGTCTAATAACCCTTTGACCCACATGACTTATACAGGGCCGACCCCAAACAAGGTGGTCTAATAACCCATCAAGTATAAGTTACGACACTTACAATATAAATGACGACACTTCCTTATAGAGGAATAATACCATCTCTATAGGAATACAATATACATATATGTGAAATACATTCCGAAGTTACATATACATCAACACTCCCTCTTAACTAGGAAGGTATTTCTCAGCACAGTTCTTCTAGCACAAGTCATCTTCTCTGGATCATCGTCACTAGATAATCGTCATCGAGTCATCATCATCGTCACTGCTGCTGCTATCTCAACCAATCTCTGAATCTAATCGTCATAGGAAGTTCTACAGAGCTAGTCCTTTTTCATACTGGATGTAGGCCCACCACCTGCAGGTCTTCATCATCACTGGCCATACCGTGGAATCCTCAGGACTTATTACGTGCGTCACAAAACCTCGAAAGAGCATCCCAGGATGTTACGGGTACACAACTCCGACCTGTAGGATCTCCCAGGGCGCTATTACATGTGACCCCACCACAAAACCTCGAAAGAGCATCTCAGGATGTTACGGGTACACAACTCCGACCTGAAATCTCCCAGGGCACAAATTACATGTGGTCCACCACAAAACCTCGCAAGAGCATCTCAGGATGTTACGGGTACACAACTCCGACCTGAAATCTCCCAGGGCACAAATTACATGTGGTCCACCACAAAACCTCGCAAGAGCATCTCAGGATGTTACGGGTACACAACTCCGACCTGAAATCTCCCAGGGCAACGAATTACATGTGGTCATGGAAAAACCTCGCAAGAGCATCCCAGGACTGATTGCGGGCACACAGCCCAACCTATCGGATCTCCCAGGGAAACGAATTACATGCCATAGGACAAAACCTCGCAAGAGCATCTGCCAGATATCCCAGGGCGCTATTATATGCCATAGGCAAAACCTCGAAAGACTATCTGCAGATCTCCCAGGGCAACGAATTACATGTCCTCCCAGAGCAAAACCTCGAAAGAGCATTTGCCAGATGTCCCAGGGCACCGAATTACATGCCATAGGCAAAACCTCGAAAGACCATCTGCAAATCTCCCAGGGCAATGAATTACATGCTCATCTGCACAACCTGATCCACGGCCATATAGTATCAACCTGATACTCACCATACATCATCCTGATGTATCCATGATCATCCTGATCATCATCACTGCAACGTCCTGCTGCATGTCATCTGGAGCAACATCCTGAAGCTCGTCATCTATGATCATCCTGATCATCACTGCAACATCCTGCTGCATGATCCACCTGATCATCAATGCATCTACCTGATGCATACCAAGTATCATACATGATCCTCCTGATCATCAATGTATCCACCTGATACAAATACATGATACATATCATCATACATGATCCTCCTGATCATCAATGCATCTACCTGATGCATACCAAGTATCATACATGATCCTCCTGATCATCAATGTATCCACCTGATACAAATACATGATACATATCATCATACATGATCCTCCTGATCATCAATGCATCTACCTGATGCATACCAAGTATCTACCTGATACATATCATCATACATGATCCTCCTGATCATCAATGTATCCACCTGATACAAATACAAATACATGATACATATCACCATACATGATCCACCCGATCATACAATGTATCCACCTGATACATATACAGATACATGGTCCAAGCATCCAACATGATGCATACATACATACATAAAATGATCCAACTGATCATATCCAAGCAGAAACCAGAACATCATCCTGATGCTCATCATCCAGCGCTTACATCCACAGCCATGTGAAGGATCCTCCTTCCAACATGCTTGGAATGGCTTCAGCAAATGTGTCCATCACTTCTTCCTCGAAGTATCCTTGATCTGAAGCACGCCAAGCCTCTCTCTGAAGTACTCAAACTTCACCCTGGCTAGTGGCTTCATCAGCACATCTGCAATCTGCTCGTCCGTCGCAACATACAGGAGCTTCACAGCTCCTCTCTGCACCATATCCCTGATATAGTGATATTTGATCTCTATGTGTTTCGACCTGTCATGAAACACTGGGTTCTCGGACAGCTTCACACAACTCTGGTTATCACAGAAGATACCAGTAGCCTCCAACGGGAGATCAAATAACTCAGACAGTAGCTTCCGTAGCCATACTGCCTCACAACTAGCTGAACAGGCTGCAACATACTCTGCCTCAGCTGTACTCAGTGCTACGCAGGACTGCTTCCTGCTAAACCAAGAGATCACACCTGATCCCATACTGAAGCAGCACCCAGATGTGCTCTTCCTGTCTGCAGCACTGCCAGCCCAATCTGAATCAACATAACCTTCCAGGTTAAACTTTTGATTCGCCTCATACCTGAGCCCATAATCCACTGTACCCTTCAGGTACCTCAGAACATGCTTTACAGTAACCAGGTGAACACTTCTCGGATCCGTCAGGAACTGGCTCAATGTGTTCACAGCAAAGCAAATGTCTAGTCTCGTGTTCGTCAGGTACATCAAGGACCCAATCATCTGACGATACATAGAGACATCAACTGACTCAGATGAAGCATCACATAGAAGCTTCAGATTCGATGCCATAGGTGTGGCCATGGCCTTGCAATCCATCATCCCGAACCTCTTTGGGATCTCTACTGCATACTTCCCTTGTCCAAGGAAGATTCTATCTGCACTTTGCCACACCTCCATGCCAAAAACAAATAGTGCATCATCCCCAAGTTCTTCATCTCGAACTCGGTAGTAAGCTTCCGCTGCGTGTCGGCAATCAATCTATCTTCACCATACCAAGTTCTGGGAGCTTGCTTCAAGCCATACAAGGCTTTCTTCAATTTGCATACATATGACTCCCTGTCAGGTCTTGGGACTGCATCCCAAACATCTTCTTCATGATCTACGGATCATGGCATTCCATTTCTTCATCCCAGATCCTGGGAACTTCAATATCTTCAATAGATATCTTTCTTGCTGGAACAAATGTTGTAGTCCTTTTGTAGGAGATGGCATATGATCTTTCCTACACAACAAGTTAAATTGCATGATTAGAAAACATCTTATAGTTTTCAGAACAAATTCTTACACATAAAGAAATATGCCATACAGTCATGCAATTATCTTAGCCAATGCTTCAATACAACATTTATCCATATCCCGTAACTTTCTAGATGCCTTCCAATCTCTACCAGAACATTGTTAAGAGTGTGCACAACTCCCAACATGTCAGCAAAGAGGTTTCATTCTAGATAAGTAGCAATGGAATGTTGTACAGTGCCATAGGCTACTTACCCATGCATATTAGTAGTATACTGTTCATCAATGCAATTATTCTAATATGCATAATACACAACCTAATTCTAGGAACATCAGTATATACATTATTGAACAGTATTATTTAAGAAATGACAATTCAAATACTTATCTTTGTTTGTTCGTTGGGTGGACTCCCTCTGAGTCTTTGCTTCCTTGCAGGAGCTGCTGGAGTCCTAATCTGAGGTAGCTTCTTCTACACCTTTCTGTTGTGAAATGTAGAGAGATGATCAACTCCCTCTGAATATCTGCATCCTTGCAGAAACTACTGAAGTGTGCTCCTTTGCTTTCTTGCAGGAACAACTAGAGTGTGCTCCTTTGCTTTCTGGCAGGAGCAACTGGAGTGTGCTCCCTCTTGATCTTTGCTTCCTGAATTACCTGTTCTTGAACTCATATTCATCCTTGGTCCCTATGCATGCTTATTAGTATCATGAATGTGTTATCCTTGTGATCTCATATAAAATCATACATTCATTAGTATACTATTAAAACACAATAATCTCAAGCATGTATAGTCATGATCATTTCAAACAGAAATAATAAGCATGAGCATTCAAGGATTCTTATGGTTAGTCAAATCATAAGAAACATAACATGTCTAAACCTGTAATTACTCAAGCCTATGACTCTTCAGGTTAGTTGAATCATCAATCAAGATAAGATATAAAATGCATAAAACCTGTGATTATTCAAGCCTATACTTTCATGATTCTTCTGGTTAGTCATATCATCAATTATAATAATATACATCCAACCATGATTATTCAAACCTATGACTTCATGAATAATTATTATCAACAACAGTATAAGATCCTAACACAAGGTAGGATTTTAGCTTGATATAGGAAAAACATACCTGGATTAGCATGCTAGCTATTTATGTCTAACATACCCGCATAATGTCTTCTGGTTCTCTTTAGTGACTTGTGCTAGTAACCTGCATGTCTCATAAGTTAACCATTATAAAACTAAGTTATACATACCTCGAGAATGGATCTTCTATGAGATCCATGGCAATGGATGAATCTTTGTCCTCATGATCATATGTTCTTGAACTAGAACATGATTTGTCTTCTTGGTGTACCTTTCATGTTAGTAGACAACATAAAACTCATACAACATCACAATGTGTTAGTACAAACATAAGTTTCATACTCCTAATAAATGAATGACTTCTATCATGCATTCATAATTTTATTAAGGTGATATGACAAGTCTAAAATCAAGATTGTACTAACCGTGATAATATGAAGACAAGCATACCATAAACTTAATTATGAACAAATCTCAAAACATACCTCGATGAGTCATACCTGTCGAGATCACTTGTAATCTTCTTATGTAAGGCCTTAGCCTCATCTCCCTCTGAAACAGGAACTTCTTCACTTATGCAAGTGATTAACCCAATCCACTTGATTTGCAAGAACTGGACCTTGAGCTTGATGAGTTGATCAAGTTGGTATATTCAGAATTTGAAAACTGCAAAGTTTCACTCCTCAATTTTGCCTTTGAAACTTCTAGATTCACTGGACGTGACCCTGAACTGGGGTTTGATGAAGCCCACTCTTTTGCCCCATCAAAATGTTTGATCCAAAGCTCTAAGCTTCTATTTTTCTGAGGAACTTCCAGCCGTGGTCACAGATTTCAAAAATTCCCATTTTTACAGAAGCCCTAATTTTCCACTTTTCTGATCAAAGTCCCGAACTAGGGTCTAATCAAGCCCGGCCTTCTGCCAAACCAAAAATTCTGATCTTGGTCTCTAAATTTCTATTTTGATGAGTAGCATCCAGCCGTGGTCTCCGATTACAAAAATTCCAACTTTCTTCAAAGCCCTAAATTCCGGAAGCCATGAATGAAGGTACCAAAAAATAATTCTGTTTTGACAGAAATATGTACCTGATTGTTTCTGGTGTAACTCCGAAATTTTTGATCCAAAGGGTCTGAAAAAGTTTCCTGAGATAGCCTGACCTGTTATCTTTCCATCCTGACAGGTCTGACCTCAATTGGATTCTCTGAGAGAGAGATATGCCAAATGTCGCAACGTGACCTGTTTTGGGATAAAACAGGAGAGCGAACTTGTACGGCGTGCCACGTGTAACGGTTTTAACTTCAGCCTCTGAAAAAGTTTTCTGAGATAGCTCGGCCTGTTACCTTTCCATCCTGACAGGTATGACCTCAATTGGACTCTCTGAGAGAGAGTTATGCCAAATGTCGCAACGTGACCTGTTTATGGGATAATACAGGAGAGCGAACTTGTACGGCGTTCCACGTGTCACTGGTTCGACTTCGGCCTCTGAAAAAGTTTTCTGAGATAGTGCAGACTGTGTAATACCTGTCACTTTTTACGAAATTTCATTTGGAGCTTCCTATCCCAAGATATGACCTTTTTCCCAAGGTCACCTGATTTTGACTCAGATCTGGAAGAGGCAGAAACCCTATATTGTACAGATCATAAATCACAAAGTACAACGAATTAGAGGTTTTCCTTTGGACACAAGATACCTGGAGATCTTAGCTTCGGCCTGTAACAATTTCAGATCCTAAAACTTCTCCAAAACGGATTTATAGCGAAAGTGCTACGATGCCTGGTTTTTGCTATATCAAGCCCTAGCATCGTAAGTGCAACAAGTGTCATACATGCCATATCATGCCTTCTTTTAGGCTAGCTCTGATACCATGTTAAATTTTCTGAATTTACTTCAATATGATCTAGGATCTTAACTGAGAGAACAACATGTACAGCATATCTACAGCATATCAATCATGGAGACAATAATGCAAGCACACAAGAGACACAAAGATTTACTTGGGGAAAACCATAAAGGTGAAAAACCCCAATAACTTCCTCAGAGATAGATAGAGCAATGATACAACCAACCAAGAGAGATAGCCATAACCTAGCAGCAGATCCTCCTCCTCCATAAGTGCGCCACTCCTCCTTGAGTGCATGTGTGAGAAGTGAGTGAGCAAATAGAGTGCCTCCCGCACTCTATTTATACTTGACTTGACTTGCCTTTTTACCTAACTCATGTCGGCTCTAACTTAACCACATAACATAATGCTGAGTGGGCCGACCCCCAATAGGGTGGTCTAATAACCCTTTGACCCACATGGCCGACCCCCAATAGGGTGGTCTAATAACCCTTTGACCCACATGACTTATACAGGGCCGACCCCAAACAAGGTGGTCTAATAACCCATCAAGTATAAGTTACGACACTTACAATATAAATGACGACACTTCCTTATAGAGGAATAATACCATCTCTATAGGAATACAATATACATATATGTGAAATACATTCCGAAGTTACATATACATCAACAGGTCTCCCCTCATGGCTTTATATCATGACCTAATGCGCATAAGGCAATATTTTCATTCAGGGTATCCACTACTCGAATACCAAAAACCTGTAATTGTCAATTCATTCAACAACTCAACAATCTGGTGTTGGCTATAACTGACCCAGAGGTTTTCTATAAGACCCAGGTTCTTCGCGGTTTCCCTTTGACCAACAAAACCCCTTTGCACCGACCCTTTCGGCAACAACCTGCGAACAGGTTGAGGTCTCACCCGAGGTGTATCTATGGGGTACTGCGGAATCAGGTTTCCATAGTAAGTGACGAGTTGCGTGGATGGACGTACTGCGTAGCGTAGCAAGGGCGTATGCGCTGTGAGGGGGGGATTGCACAACGATGGACAACGCTGCGGTCCGCACCACTATGTTCTTCTACTGCAGGACTTCTACCAGGACTGCGAATAATGCAATTCAACTTTATACTTGGAGCACACAGAAATGTTTAAGGTGCTGAACCGAGTATCACTCATCCACTCGTTCAACTACTCAGCTGATTATCCATCTACTATTCGTTCATCCACTTGGTACGGTTATGATTTGAGCATCTTCTATTGATACAATCTAATTGTTATGCATTGTTCTATTGTGCATAAGGAAGTACTTAAGTGATCTCTTAACACTTAGCCAATTAACTGATTCACTGTTCTTCAAACATAAGCTAAATGTTCACCATTCATCTATTCATGCAGAACTTAACATATCATCTCCATACCTCTTATGATGGCAAATGCATACAACAGTTCTCTCATAACAACATGCAAGGAAACATCTAGACATTCATTTACAGAGAACAAAGATAAGCATTCATCCATAAAACACAATCACACAACACAGTAATTAACGTGGTTCACTCCCCCGGATGGGAAGCTATGTCCACAAGAACGGTTGGTAATATATATCTTTAAAAGGGATGGGGAAAACCATTCTTAGCCTACGTACTCAGCTACAGACTCTCCTTCCTCTCAGATAGGTCTATGCGCACATAGCTGCAGAGCCTTTTCAATCTTCTCAACTCAAAAGAGATTTTACAATACAACATCCAGAACCCAAAAATGTAACCAAAAAAAGTAACAAATTAGAACCCCATCCCATACAAAATTGTCTTCTTAAATAGACCATGCCCGTAGGTCATGTCTTTACAATGCCGAAGACCTAAACCCAAAAACCCTTAGGGTTTACAAAATTGTGCCAGTTTCCCTAAACCAGCTTGCTGGCATCTGGTAGCATCTGCTTCATCGTGGCGGTTCTCCCCGTCTTCATTCTGTCGCTATCGGCCTTCCTGTCGCACGCGTGCCAATAGGTCACTTTCACTGAACCGTTCATCTCTAATGGTCTCGCCCACTAGGCATGCCAAGCCATTGCTTTCCCTGAGCTGTCCTTTCCTTAACAAACTCGTGCATTGGCTGCCTTCCTGATTTGCTCGTGCCCGCCGCTCAACACTCTTGGAGCATCTTTCCAAAATTAGTCCACTACTGGTCCATCCGGTACCTGCACCTGATCCTCGTCCAGCACTCCGCTTTGCTGGCTCCACGTGGCCTGACTGCTTTGCAACACTGCTTCCTCGCAGCACTGGTCTTCGCGGTACTTCCAAAATTCGGATGCTGCGCACAACTTCACAACATGGCAAAAACTTGGATGCTACGCACAACTTCACATCACCCTCAACACTTAGACAAAATTACATCTTTTTCTGAGCTGTGCTTAGCTCAGCTTTTCCTTCTTATCAAAAGTGTTACCAAAACTTTGTCCCAACTTGGGCCCAACATATGGCATCCGAGGCTACGATGCCATCGATCTCCATAACTTTGACAAATGACACGATCTTCTTGACACCTGTATGACATCTAGATCCTTGCAATCCATTTTGAAGAGATAAATCTCGGATATAAAGCTCTCATCCTGCAAATCAAACATCTGGCAAATATTTCAATCAATGAGGTGTAGTGAGACACGGGCTAGGAACTTGCACTTGCATGTATCGACTTGTTGTTGACTCATAGAATTGACATATAATGGAACTAGTTTGGGAGTATAACACTACCTTAGGATTTGAACACTTCAAGCACCCATCACTTTACAACAAAATGCATATTTATTGTTTGACAGTATAAAATCCAATAAAGCTAGGTATCATTTATTTTGCATTTTTGTATTGCAGATCAAGAGAAAGAAACCAAAAAGATTTCCGGGAAAAAATTGATCAACAAGAGCTTGATGAAGAACCTGGAAGTTGGCCAAAGGATTGAAGAAAGCTATAATTCAAATAAATAGGGATAAAAATGCTCTCAAAAGTCCATTCTATTTTGGTCGCTAACGGGATGGAACAAGTGTTTCATGGGCGTACTCCTATTTTTCAAGAGCACGGGTCAGGCCAAGGAAAAAATCCATATTGCAAACAAAGGCTGAGTTGGTTGTGCACATTCTTAAAGATGTTCCCTCCATGGGTAGGCTATTTGAAGCAGGGTTATGTGTTGACAGATGGTGAAATAATACCATGTAACTGATCTTATCCAATTTGGTATGATGGCCAAGTAGGAATGGGTCAATGAGGTTTACTTCATATAGAGACTTGTGAAAATCATAAATCATCATGAATCATGGTCTATATCCAACTACCCGAATCAAATAGTTTGAACTATCAAAGTCTCCGAGTCCTGTAATCAAAACCATTTCACTACCCAACTATTTAGTTAGAAACTGGTTCAAATTTGCATTTAATATCTAAAATGATATCCAAAATTGAAGAATTGTGCATCATTCTATCATTCAAAAGGATACAATTATACATGTATGAATAAAATATAAGTAAAAACACTCATTTTTTACCATATTTCTTGTAGGTGTAGACGATGGATGAGAGGAAGCATCTCCTTTCAGCATGAATTTCTAGAAGCTGTGAACCTTTATTCAGTGATCTGCAAGTTGTGGGTGAGTTTCATGCCGAACTAGGAAATTTTGAAACAATGTCAAATGTTTTTGAAGTTTCCAAATATTTTCATTGTTTTTGTGATTTTTTGGGGGTTTTATCTTGAAGAAAAAGAAACAAAAAGAGAAAAGTGTTTACACTATTCTTTTTGGTGTGTGCAAAGTTACTATTCAAAATGTCTAGAACCTCAACACACTTTTTGGTTAACGATGAAAGCTAGTGTATTTCAGATTTTACTTATGTCTTTAAATGATATATTCAATTAAATTGCCATGAATAATGTACATGCTTGCTTTTTTTTCGATATGATGTTAATGACTTATATTCCAATCAAGTACGTAGTTGGCTAAGGAATCAACCAAACTATTCAGGCTTCTAGGAACGTGAATATATTCAATGATCTCCAATTGGCGTTCTAAAATATGTACTCGCAGAAACTTTCTAAACAATGTAGGATTTCGAACCTGATACTGACCATTTAATGAAGATAATTCTGATTCTAGTTCGACTATTATCCGTTGGATGCCAAGGGTAATAGCCTCGACAAGAAGCGCAATGACTGCGCTATATTCTGCAACATTGTTGGTTGTAGATCCGAGAAAAAAACCTTCTGGACTTAAAAATTCGTCATTAGGTGTGAAAATCACCCCTGTGGTGGAAGCAATGTTTCGAGAAATACGAATGGCTCCATCCTCATATCCCAAATATGTGAAGGTTTCTTGTGCCATATTCCAAAGTGACAATGCCAAGCAAGATAAGTGTGTGCTCGAAATAACTAAAGCACAAAAGTTTATACAAAGAATACAACATAATACAACAAGTGTTGTGTGGCATCAGTGCCTACACAGAGTATTTATTTAGATAGAGACCATTTCTGATCTCCGACATAGGTTCCCCGTCATAATTGCTCAATTCATAAGCTCCTCTCTTTAACACAGTTTTGAATACAAGTGGGCCAAACCATTTTGGTACAAACTTCCCTTCTCCTATTTTGTCTTGTTCTTGGTCATAAACTAAAACTAGATCGCCTTCAGAAAATACTCGGGGATGGGTAGACTTGTCATATTGCATTTTAAAACTTTTCTTGTGTGCTTCCACGTTTAGAGAGCTTCTCTTCTAGTTTCATCCAAAGAATGAAGATGGAGAAGCATTTCTTATTTTGCAGAAATGTTAGGTAGGAGCTCGAGTACTATTTTTAATGATGAGATTTCGCATTCAATCGGCAACACAACTTCTTGTCCATAAACCAATTGGCAAGGAGTGAATACGGTTGCAGTTTTAGCAGTGGTACGGTAATCTCAAAGAGCGGAAAACAACATTAAGTGCCAGTTAGTTTTGTTCTTATTAATCGTCCTCTGCAACATAGTTTTCAAAACCTTGGTAATGGTTTCGACTTGTCCGTTAGCTTGAGGGTAATATGGCGAGGAAAAGTCCTGCCACAATCCTAACCTGTTGGTAAGTTCATCCATAAAGGAATTCCTAAAATGACTTCTGTTATTAGTAATGATCTCTTTGGGTACACCAAACCTTTCTATCACATGATTGAATAGAAAATATGCTACAGTTTTACCCATGCAGTTGAATGTAGGCATTTCCTCAACCCACTTGGTGAAGTATTCCACTTCTATGATGATGTAGTGGTGGCCATCGGGTGAAGGCGGGTTGATTGTCATAAAATAAATGGCCCATTTCGAAAATATACCCACGGTTACTATAGGGTGTAATGGAGTGGGATGTGTTTGCATTTTTCTTGTGAAGATTTGGCAAGGGTGACACTTTTTAACTGCGTTGATGCAATATTAAAATATTGTAGGCCAAAAGTATCCTGCACGCAAGATTTTCTGGGCAGTTGCCAACCAAGAAAGATGAACGCCACGTAGTAAAGTGTGCTTCTACCTTTCACTTTGTTAAGGGTGTTAATTTGATTGTTAACCATGTATATTTTGTTTATGTTTCATGGATGCTAAATTTGTTGACCATTTATTTATTCATCATTGAGGGTAATATGGCGAGGAAAAGTCCTGCCACAATCCTAACCTGTTGGTAAGTTCATCCATAAAGGAATTCCTAAAATGACTTCTGTTATCAGTAATGATCTCTTTGGGTACACCAAACCTTGCTATCACATGATTGAATAGAAAATATGATACAGTTTTACCCATGCAGTTGAATGTAGGCATTTCCTCAACCCACTTGGTGAAGTATTCCACTTCTATGATGATGTAGTGGTGGCCATCGGGTGAAGGTGGGTTGATTGTCATAAAATAAATGGCCCATTTCGAAAATATACCCACGGTTACTACAGGGTGTAACGGAGTGGGATGTGTGTGCATTTTTCTTGTGAAGATTTGGCAAGGGTGACACTTTTTAACCGCGTTGATGCAATATTAAAATATTGTAGGCCAAAAGTATCCTGCACACAAGATTTTCTGGGCAGTTGCCAACCAAGAAAGATGAACGCCACGTAGTAAAGTGTGCTTCTACCTTTCACTTTGTTAAGGGTGTTAATTTGATTGTTAACACCATGTATATGTCGTTTATGTTTCATGGATGCTAAATTTGTCGACCATTTATTTATTCATCATTTTTTCTCACAGAAAGTGTGGCAGGATGTCAAGACATGTTTACAATTAGATATGAATTGGGAAAATGCTACTTTTGGGAACATTTTGGAATTGTGGCATAAAAATGTTCAAAAACACAAAGAACTTCCTATATTTATTTGTTTGGGGATATGGAGAACTAGGAACTATGTAATTCTTGAAGCCCTTTCACCTATTGTTTCTATCACTAGTACACAAATATTGGGATTTTATAAGGAACACTTCAAAGAATCGAGACAGAAAGTTCCAAGGACCGTGTTAGACCTTTATCTATATATATTTTTTAACAAAAACTGTTAAGAGATTTTATATAAAAAAGAAAAATAAAGATTACATAGTTATGAAGATAGATCGATCCCAAGAGTGGACTACGTACCAGACTCCTTGTTCATCTACAACCATCTTAACTTATCCTGATACTTTCCTATTCTATGGAGACTGAATCTTTTGACAAACTTCCCAAGAAGGAACTGGGCTACATTTACTACTAGGAAGACCAAAATTTTTGTTGTCCTACTTCTTACATACATCTCGATACAATCCGGAGATTAACGATATGAAGTTTGTTGGATTCTTGTTTTTCTTGGAGAAGTTAAGATTTATTTTGGATTCAAAGAGGGTGAAGCCCCTTTTTTCTTTTTGCCAACTATGGTCCAATATGATGGCTCGACAAAGGCTTCGAGAATGGGCACTGCATCTTTGGGTGAATCCTGTGGGGATGGAATTTTTGGGTCCATTAGTTGGATAGCACTATCTCGTGGAGCTATAGGTGGATCTTTGTCGTTGGAGGGGATCCTCTGTTTTTCTAGAGTGTCCTCTGTTTTAGCCTGAGGGGATTCCTTAGCTTGTGATGGAGCCTCTTCGGATAGATCTTCATTTCTGCTTACTGTATAATGCTTGGATTTTGCTTTGTCCCACCAAGTGGATTTGCGATGAAGATTTTTGGATTTGGGGATCTGAGAGGAATTTGGGAAATCTTTTACAAGATGTCCGATTGCGAAGCAAGATCTGCATTTGAACATCACATTTTCATAATCTAGATTTTGTACCCACACATAATCCTTGCTGGTCAAATGGATCTCACTAGGAAAGCCATTGTTGAAGTCCATTTCCACACAGATGCGAGCAAAGGTAGTTTTGATGTAATCCTTTGTTTTAGACTTCGATCGTAGAAGGATCCCAACGCATTACCAATAGCTTCAAGCGAGGCCGAGTTCCAGAGATGCAAGGGAAAATTTGGAAGCCGAACCCAAACTGGAGCATATGACATCTGATCAGTGGTTGGGTCAAAAAGAGGGCTCTAGGGTTTCATAAAGAGCCCCGAACTTCCCCAAAACCATGGACCAGAGTCAAGAATGATATGTTTTTCTTTAGGAGAATCGAAATCCACAACAAAAAAACCTCGAGCAAAGGGATAAATATAAATTTCCTCATGAACAAGGGGTTTCCATACCTCAGAAATCCACTTACAGAGATCAACCAGGAGAGTCCAGAACCCATTGAAATGAAAAACCAAAGATGACTCTGGGAAATTCCTTGCTTCAATCAAAGATTGCTCAACCATTGCAATGGAGGGTGCTGGTATTTCCTAAACAATCATAGCCAGATGGCCGCAGGATGCCTTGCCGAGCGAGATCGGGGGTCCCCGACTGGATGCAACTGAGAGAAAGCTGGATGCCATTCTCCTGAGAGCACTAGGCTGTTGGAGGCGCAGGATGTAATACCCAATTTTTCCCTTGATGTAAATACTGCTTAGGTACAGTATGTGTAAATGCCCTAGTGTGGAGCTCAAGGCCAAGGCCCCACTAGTGGATGTTTCGGTTTATTGCTTAGGCAAGTATTGATACAATTTGATTATTCATGGGCTGCTAAGCCACGAAGAATGTAAATGATGTAATTATTACTGAATGAATAAAATAACCAAGAAGCTGGCTAAGGAGGCAACGAACGAGAAGGGGGCCATGTGTATCCACTAGGGAGAGGTGAGGGGGTTTGGGATGGGTTGACCATGTTGCCACATGTCTGACTGAGAACCCGTTTGAACTCCCTGTTGACATTAGTACAATTTCAGAGAGTGGTTGAGAACTAACTGCTGAATCTGATGGAGTATGGAGCATGCCTGCGATTTCGTATGGCAGGGCATGGATCTGATCACTTGTGCGTAAAGGCATCGAACTGCCTGGGACAACTCGCAGAGCCTGTTGTGAACCGAGGGGTAGGGGGGAAAGGATTTAGGGAGACACACACACACACACTCGTCCATTCATGACTCATGCACTCGGTTCCCTGTTTGGAACACTCACGCTACCATTGTTGAGACCATTGACCCTCACAAAGGATTCACCTGCGTGTTTTCCTGTAAGTAGTGTGCCCCTATGTGTGAGAACTACCCAAGAACGAGCAACCGTGACACCCTGTGTGTAGAACCCTGGTACAACGACAGGTAGAGTCAATAGAGAAGGTTGTAGAGCGGTTTGCGCAGAGTAACCGTGGGAAAACCCCAAGCCAGGATATGTCTTGTTGTAAACTATGGAAGAAGGGTTGGATTGCTGGAGGAACTCAGTGAAGGCTATAGTCTCAATGAACTAGTGACTGGACCTTTCTATGCCCATCCTGGAATAGCACTGGAAGGGAAGGACCTTGTCAGACTGTACAGCAGTGATAAGATCTTCCTTGTGTTGGATGTTGTAGGTATTGTGGGTGCTAGGTCGGCTGTGAGCGACTAGACCTTTCTATGCCCATCCTGGAATAGCACTGGAAGGGAAGATGCCTTGAGAGACTGTGTGATTGTGCAGTAGGTCTTCCTTGTGTTGGATGTGGTAGGTATTGTGGGTGCCAGGTCAACTGAGTGCTGAGATGCCTGCAGTTCTGTGGTTAAACTCACTGGTTTAGCAATGCCTCCTTGTTATTCCTGTGTGCTAAAGAACACTTGTAGGTTGGCTTAGCATGGGTAGGTTCCCTGGAATGCTTGGTAAACCCAACTACAGACTGGTTTAGCATGTGAATGGAGCCTTGACTGTGAGAGAACCTATTAGCCCTCCTTAGTGGATACACTTCCCAGCTCGAGGGTGATCTCTCAGCTGAAATAGTATAGGCTGGACAGAGATCTAAGGTTGGGTGGAATGTTTCTCTCGCTTAGCCAGTTGCTTCGGAATTCAAAGATAAGTATTTTGTTATGGTAAATGATGTGGTTTCATTATTATGATGAATGCTTGTATAATCATGGAATTGTTGTATGTATGGTTATATTAATGGTTGACATGAAGTCATGTACAAGCCTGAGTAACAGGCTGAATCCAATGTGTGTATTTATCTTGTATTGCAAGAACTAATGCTTGTAATTCTTGCATATGATAGATGTGTGAGTTAAGTTTGTGGATGCATTTTATATGTGATGATGTATGATAGAGCTCCATTGTTTTGGTAATGAATGTGATGTGTACTAACCTTGTGAAGGAAAGTTATATTTCTATTTGATCCTTGAGAAGTTAGAGAAGCCCTGAAAGTGGTTTCAGGAACCTCTGTGGGTCAGATAACAGGAAGGGACCTTGGCAGGTTGAAGGTTGGAATGTTCAAGTGTGGGTAGGAATAGAACTTTAGAGAAGGAAATGAGAAGGTTAGATGCCTTACCTAGTCAAGGGGATGTCATCATTGGATAGAGTTCTCCAAGATCTTTCCAATGGTACCGACCTTTCCCCATTTGGACACTGGAGGGAGGAGTTATGCCCCTTGGAAGATTGGTGAGGTTTCCCTCACAGAAGTAGGATCTAGCAATTCTTGAACCCACAGTGTCCGGTTGAGGATTGCGGGGTCAGTGACTTGCGGGTTGTGGGGTCAGCGACTTGCGGGTTGCGAGGTCAATGACTTTCGGGTTGCAGGGTCAGCGAATAACAGGTTGCGGGCATGCCAAAATTAGCGTTGGGAGTTTTGGGCTTTCCGCATTCCCGAACCTGAAACCGCAGGTTTCGGGTGTCAGGTTTCGGGTTGCGGGAATCGAGATCGACTGTTTGGGATTTCCGCATTCCCGAACCTGAAACCTCGGGTTTCGAGTGTCGGGTTTCAGGTTGCGGGAATCGAGATTGACTGTTTGGGATTTCTGCACTCCCGAACCCAAAATTGCGGGTTTCGGGATTGCTGGGTTTGTGGGTTGTGGGGTCAGCGAATAGCGGGTTGCGGGCATGCCAAAATTAGCGTTGGGATTTTTGGGCTTTCCGCATTCCCGAACCTGAAACCGCAGGTTTCGGTGTTGGGTTTCGGGTTGCGGGAATCGAGATCGACTGTTTGGGATTTCCGCATTCCCGAACCCGAAACCTCGGGTTTTGGGTTGCGGGAATCGAGATTGACTGTTTGGGATTTCTGCACTCCCGAACCCGAAATTGCGGGTTTCGGGATTGCCGGGTACACAATTTCACATTGGGATTTCTGTAATCCCGATTCTGCAGCTGCGGGTTTCAGGATGCGGATTGCGGATTTGAGCTTTCTTTTCCAACTGTGTGTATGGGCGCACAGTAATGGTTTTTGGAGAAAATAAAATGGGTCACGGTCTCCAGTGACCAGGGAGGTCTGAGGGGACGTGGCAGAGTGGTATCAGAGCTTTAGTTGCAGCACTAGGAGCTGTTTGGGCCGGACGGCGCATGAATTTTGGTCAAGAAATGCGCCGAGGGCGTGATTTTTCTATGAACTTAATTGCTTGATTTATTGCTCAGATGAATAATTCATGGTTTGGATGAGTATGATATAGTTTATTTGCATGTTTATGATATCTAATAGAATGTATATGATATACACAGAATTAGCAGCAGCTGTCAGACAATTGTATCACAGTGCAACACACAGTACGAGGTGAGAATGGTTACCTTGAATGATGCACAGGACCCATTTGGGCCGGAAGATGATGTATTGGGTGAGAATGTGCAAGAAGCACATACAGAAGCCAAGTCTGATGGAAGAAGGGAGCAAGTGACGCCCCCAAACTTAGCTAAAACTATGGTTAGCTTCAATGAGCGAATGATGAAAGCGCAAGAAGAGAAACATCAGCTCAATGCAGCCATTTTGCAGAGTCTCATGGACTTACAACAAAGGATTAACGGTGGTTCTAACCCGAGCGACGAAGGCCGAGAAGAAAGAAATGCAGAAAGTCAGTCTAGGGGCCGTTCCATGAAAATAACTCCAAGCCCTAGAAGGGGTTCTGTGGGCCGGAAGCATAGGACACCCTCTCCTAAGATTTCTTCCAGTAGGTTAGAGGATTCTGAGGGTTCTCAAGAGAGCCCAAGATGCACTTCCAGTAAGAGTAAAGGCAGGAAGAAGCATAGAGGTATTCCACAGGGTGAATTTAGGAAGGCTAGGCCTCCTACTTTTGATGGTGAAAGTAAAGAAGGTCAAGAAGTAGAGGCATGGCTTCTTGGGATGAAGAAGTACTTTAGAATGCATGAGTATTTAGAGAATGAAAATGCTAAGGTCGCTATCTACAACCTTAGTGGAAGAGCTTCTATCTAGTGGGATAACCTCATGTAGCTGAAGGGAATCAGTGAAAGAAGAGTTAGCTGGGGTAGGTTCCAAAGGTACTTCCAGGAGAAATACCTATCAGCTAGATATTATGATAGTAAGAGGAAAGAGTTCAATGAACTCAAACTTGGACAGAACACTATGGATGTGCATGTTCACAAGTTTCTGGAGTCACTGAGGTATGTAGACTACATCAGGGATGAAAGAGTGAAGATTCAATGCTTCCTTGGTAGTCTGCCATAGAATTACAGAGACAAGATAGAGTTTGTAAACCCACCAAGCTTGGATGAAGCTATCATGATGGCAGAGCATTGTTATGAGCAGAATAAAGGTAACGCAGAGGCACAACCACCGTGGAAAGTTAAACCCAAGGGAAGGTTTGATCAGAATAAAGGTGAGTCTAAACCACCATTAAGGGATCAGCCTAGGATATTTCCACAGGGCCAACAAGCAAGAAGAGAATTCAGGCCAGCAATGAACAAGACACCAATGGGGCCACTTCAGTGTTGGGGTTGTGTAGAGAACCACAGGCTCAGAGATTGCCCAATTGCAAAAATAACCCCAGGGTCTTGCACAATGTTAGAAGACAAGCTACAGTAGGGGATATGGCCAGAGCAACACCCAGGATTTATGCAACAATGGATGATCACCAAGAAGACCATCAGTCAACAGTAGTAGAAGTTGCAGGTAAGATTGCTGAGAAGCATATTTCTGTTTTGATTGATCCAGGGTCTACTCATAGTTATGTATCTCCTAAGGTAATTGAGAGTTGTTCCCTTGGTAAAGTGAAGCATGAAAATGCTTGGTTAGTTCAGCTAGCCACTGGTACCAAGAGAAAGGTCAGTCAAATGGTGAAGGGATTCCCTATAGAATTGAATGGACTCCTCACACATGTAGAATTGAATGTCTTGCCATTGGGGTCATATGATGCCCTGATTGGCATGGACTGGTTGGAAAAGCATAGAGCCAAGGTGGATAAGCATTGGAATTTCTTGATGATGAAGGAAAGCCAAGGTTGGTTAAAGGGATTCCAAAGCATGTTTCAGTAAGACAAAGTTCAGATCTGCAATTGAGGAAGTTTCATAAAAAGGGTTGCCAGTTATATGCTGTACATATATAAGGTTCAGCAGAGGATAAGGGACCTAGGATAGAAGACTTCCAGATATTGCAGGAGTTCCGGGACGTGTTCCCAGATGAGGTTCCACGATTGCCACCTAAGAGGGACATTGATTTTTCTATTAATCTTGTTCCGGGAGCAACACCCATCTCCAAAGATCCTTATAGAATGAGCACACCAGAGTTGGTAGAGTTGAAGATGCAGCTGTAGGAATTGATAGACAAAGAATATGTCAGACCGAGTGTATCCCCATGGGGTGCACCAGTATTATTTGTTAAGAAGAAGGATGGAACATTGAGGTTGTGTATTGATTATAGGTAGCTCAAAAAGGTGACAGTTAAGAACAAGTATCCCTTGCCAAGGATTGATGACTTGTTCGATCAGATGAAGGAAGCTAGAGTATTCTCCAAGATTGACTTGAGGTCGGGGTACCATAAAGTAAAGATAAAGGATTAAGACATTCATAAGACAGCCTTCAAGATTAGGTATGGTCATTATGAATTTACAGTGGTGCCGTTTGGTCTTACCAATGCACCTGCTACATTCATGTGTCTCATGAACAACGTCTTCAACAAGTATTTGGATAGGTTTGTGATTGTGTTCTTGGATGACATTCTCGTGTATTCCAAGAATGAGGAAGAGCATGATGAGCATTTGAGGACGGTGTTACAAGTCCACAGGGAGCACCAGCTGTATGCTAAGCTAAGTAAATGTAACTTCTATCAAGAGAAGGTATAGTATTTGGGTCACATTATATCAGCAGAAGGTATTGCTGTAGATCCTGAGAAGATTGAGGCCATTATGGATTGGTCCACTCCAAGGAATGCAACGGATGTTAGATCTTTCATGGGCCTTGCTGGTTACTACAGAAGGTTCATTGAGGGCTTCTCTAAGATATCCCACCCCATCACTTCATTGCATAGGAAGAACAATAAATTTGCATGGTATGAAAAATGTGAAAGAATTTTTCAGCGGTTGAAGGAGTTGCTTACTAGTGCACCTGTTTTGAAAATCGCAGATCCAAGTAAGGATTTCGTGGTATGCATAGCAGACGCTTGCATTGAGGGACTCGGTGGAGTGCTAATGCAAGAAGGTTCTGTAATCTGTTATGAGTCAAGGAAATTGAAAGAGCATGAAAGGAACTATGCCACCCATGACTTAGAGCTAGCAACCATAATTCACGCTCTCAAGAGATGGAGGCATTATCTTTTGGGAAGGAGATTTGAGATCCGAACTGATCACATGAGTTTGAAATACTTGTTCGACTAGCCAAACCTGAATGCAAGGCAGACTAGATGGATGGAGTTCCTTTGCGAGTTTGATTTGGAGATTAAGCATGTCAAAGGTAAAGAGAATAAAGTTGCTGATGCACTCAGCGGAAGATTCCATATTGCAGCCATAAGCAGATGTGAATCAGATTTGAAAGAAAGAATTTTAGAGGCTCAAGATGGTGATGAAGTCTATCTCCAGATTAAAGAGAAATTGCAGCAGAACATTATAGAGGAGAAGTATGCAAGATATCAGCTGGGTAAGGATAATGTTCTCGTCTATCAGAACACCAGGCTGTACATTCCAGATAATGCAGACTTAAAGAAACTAGTGATGGATGAGATACATCAGAAGCCATACTCAGGACACCCAGGGTATCAGAAGACTATAATAGCAGCTAGGAAGCAGTAATTTTGGCATGGTATGAAAAGGACATAGCTGAGTATATTGCTAAATGTCAGAAGTGTCAACAGGTCAAGGCAGAGCACCAACATCCAGTAGGATTGTTGCAGCCCTTACCCATTCCAGAGTGGAAGTGGGAAGTGATTTCCATGGATTTTATAACAGAACTGCCCATGACAGTGAGGAAGCATGATTCAATCATGGTTGTGGTGGACAAGCTGTCAAAGGTAGCTCATTTTGTCCTGTTCAAGTCCACTCACAAGGCTAATGACATTGCAGATATCTTCATGAGGGAGACATTCAGATTGCATGGATTTCCCAAGGCAATAGTTTCAGATTGTGACACCAAGTTCACATCCAATTTTTCGAAAGGTTTGTTCCAAGAGTTGGGAACTCAATTGAAATTTAGTACAACCTATCATCCTCGGATAGATGGTCAGACTGAGAGAATGAATCAGATCCTTGAAGATATGCTAAGGATGTATGTGATGGATAATCCATCTAAGTGGGAAGATTATCTACACTTAGTGGAATTTGCTTACAACAATGGGCATCAAGCATCATTGAAGATGAGTCCTTTTGAAGTGTTGTATGGTAGAGGATGCAGAACTCCAGTGAGCTGGGATAGCCCAGTGAACAGAGTAGTGCTTGGACCAGAGATGGTTGAGGAAATGGAATAGGAAGTTGTTAAGATTAGGCAGAATCTGAAGGCAGCACAGGACAGGCAACAAATTTATGCAGATCTCAAAAAGAGTGCATAAGGAGTTTCAAACTGGGGATCATGTCTACTTGAGAGTGAGACCCAGGAAGAGTTCCATGAAATTGGGAAGTTGTGCCAAGTTGGAACCAAGATATTGTGGTCCATTTGAAGTCCTTGATAGGATAGGGCCAGTTTCATATAGAATTGCATTGCCTGCAAACATGAAAGCTCATAATGTTTTCCATGTATCTTTACTTAAGAAATATGTACATGATCCTAATCATATCATTGATTGGCATGTGATACAAGTGGAACCAGAGGGAGATTTCCAAGTGGAGCCTACGTGCATCCTTGACGGGAAGGTTACCTTGCTCCGGAATCGGGCCATAGGGAAGGTAAAGGTGCAATGGAGGCACCTCAGCCCAGAGGAGGCCACGTGGGAGCTGGAGGATGCCATGAGGGAGGCATTTTCATTTTTGTTCAGTTTTGAGAACACCGAGGATGGTGTTATTTTAAGGGAGAGGGAGTTGTAATACCCTATTTTTCCCTTGATGTAAATAATGCTTATGTACAGTATGTGTAAATGCCCTAGTGTGGAGCTCAAGGCCAAGGCCCCACTAGTGGATGTTTCGGTTTATTGCTTAGGCAAGTATTGATACCGTTTGATTATTCATGGGCTCCTAAGCCATGAAGAATGTAAATGATGTAATTATTACTGAATGAATAAAATAAACAAGAAGCTAGCTAAGGAGGAAACGAACAAGAAGGGGGCCGTGTGTATCCACTAGGGAGAGGTGAGGGGGTTTGGAATGGGTTGACCATGTTGCCACATGTCTGACTGAGAACCCGTTTGAACTCCCTGCTGAAATTAATGCGATTTTAGAGAGTGGTTGAGAACCAACTACTGAATTTGATGGAATATGGAGCATACTTGTGATTTCGTATGGCAGGGCATGGCTCTGATCACTTGTGCGTAAAGGCATCGAACTGCCTGGGACAACTCGAAGAGCCTGTTGTGAACCGGGGGGGAAAAGGATTCAGGGAGACACACACACACACTCGTCCATTCATGACTCACGCACTCGGTTCCCTGTTTGGAACGCTTGCGCTACCATTGTTGAGACCATTAACCCTCATAGAGGATTCACCTGTGTGTTTTCCTGTAAGTAGCGTGCCCCTGTGTGTGAGAACTACCCAAGAACGAGTAGCCGTGACACCCTGTGTGTAGAACCCTGGTATAGCGACGGGTAGAGTCAATAGAGAAGGTTGCAGAGCCCTTTGCACAGAGTAACTATGGGAAAACCCCAAGCCAGGATATGTCTTGTTGTAAACTGTGTTAGAAGGGTTGATTGCTGGAGGAACTCAGTGAAGGCTATAGTCTCAATGAACTAGTGACTGGACCTTTCTATGCCCATCCTGGAATAGCACTGGAAGGGAAGGACCTTGTGAGACTGTACAACAGTGATAGGATCTTCCTTGTGTTGGATGTGGTAGGTATTGTGGGTGCTAGGTCGGTTGTGAGCGACTAGACCTTTCTATGCCCATCTTGGAATAGCACTGGAAGGGAAGATTCCTTGAGAGAATATGTGATTGTGCAGTAGGTATTCCTTGTGTTGGATGTGGTAGGTATTGTGGGTGCCAGGTCAACTGAGTGTTGAGATGCCTGCTGTTCTGTGGTTGAACTCACTGGTTTAGCAATGCCTCCTTGATATCCCTGTGTGCTGAAGAACCCCTGTAGGTTGGCTTAGCATGGGTAGGTGCCCTGAAATGCTTGGTAAACCCAACTACAGACCGGTTTAGCATGTGAATGGAGCCTTGACTGTGAGAGAACCTATTAGCCCTCCTTAGTGGATACACTGCCCAACTCGGGGGTGATCTCTTAGCCGAAAGAGTATAGGCTAGACAGAGATCTGATGTTGGGTGGAACGTTGCTCTCGCTTAGCCAGTTGCTTCGGAATTCAAAGATAAGTATTATGTTATGGTAAATGATGTGGTTTCATTATTATGATGAATGCTTGTATAATCATGGAATTGTTGTATGTATGGTTATATGAATGGTTGACATGAAGTCATGTACAGGCCTGAGTAACAGGCTGAATCCACTGTGTGTATTTATCTTGTATTGCAAGAACTAATGCTTGTAATTCTTGCATATGATAGATGTGCGAGTTAAGTCTGTGGATGCATTTTATATGTGATGATATATGATAGAGCTCCATTGTTTTGGTAATGAATGTGATGTGTACTAACCCTGTGAAGGAAAGGTATATTTCTATTTGATCCTTGAGAAGTTAGAGAAGCCCTGAAAGTGGTTTCAGGAACCTCCGTGGGTCAGATAGCGGGAAGGGACCTCGGCAGGTTTAAGGTTGGAATGTTCAAGTGTGGGTAGGAACAAAACTTCCGAGAAGGAAATGAGAAGGTTAGATGCCTTACCTTGTCAAGGGGATGTCATCATTGGATATAGCTCTCCAAGAGTTTTCCAATGGTACCGACCTTGCCCCATTTGGATATTGGAGGGAGGAGTTATGCCCCTTGGAAGATTGGTGAGGTTTCCCTCATAGAAGCAGGATCCAGCAATTCCTGAACCCGCAGTGTCGGGTTGCGGGGTCAACAACTTGCGGGTTGCGGGGTCAATGACTTGCGGGTTGCGGGGTCAACAACTTGCGGGTTGCGGGGTCAGCGAATAGCGGGTTGCGGGCATGCCAAAATTTGCGTTGGGATTTTTGGGCTTTCTGCATTCCCGAACCTGAAACCGCAGGTTTCGGGTGTCAGGTTTCGGGTTGCAGGAATCGAGATCGACTGTTTGGGATTTCCGCATTCCCGAACCCGAAACCGCGGGTTTCGGTTTGCGGAAATCGAGATTGACCGTTTGGGATTTCCGCATTCCCCGACCCGAAACCGCGGGTTTCGGGTGTCGGGTTTTGGGTTGCGGGAATCGAGATTGACTGTTTGGGATTTTCGCACTCCCAAACTCGAAATTGCGGGTTTCGGGTTTCGAGATCGCCGGGTACACAATTTCGCATTGGGATTTCCGTAATCCCGATTCCGCAACTGCGGGTTGCGAGTTTCGGGATGTGGATTGCGGATTTGAGCTTTCTTTTCCAACTATGTGTATGGGCGCACAGTCATGGTTTTTGGAGAAAAAAAATGGGTCACGGTCTCCAGTGACCAGGGAGGTCTGAGGGGACGTGACACAGGGTTTCCTCACGAGAACGGGCCGTCTTCAGAAATGCGTCTTCAAAAACCCTAGCCCAGGCTAGCGGAAGCCGTCGACAAGCTGTGCTTCGGTCCAGGTCTAACCAATTCGCGTGTGATGCAGATCTATGATAAACAATGCCGATGGACCATTCTCCTGGGAGCACCATGCTTCCAGAGGTGCAGGGTGAATCCCTAGTAGGCTAGCGATGACCGTCGACGACCTTTGGGGATCCGTCGCTGTTCGGATATCAATCGTAAAAAAAAAAACCAGACCTTTATCTATATAAGGATCTCCCTATGGGGTATTTTGAGGATCTACAGTCTACTTTCAATGAGTTAGTTCATATAAACATATATATCATCAATCAAATACTATGCCATATAATTATCCAAGAAGGTAGTTGGTTCTCTTAGAGGAATTCTGATTTTTGAAGAATTTATGGACAACACCATGGTGGCTAGGGTAACTCTGAAGGCATATTAAGCTACTTATTGTCTAGTAATAACTATCATTTTTATTGTTTTTATAGTTGATAAAAGTTTTAATGGATGACTGTATTAAATCTTATCTTTCTGATAGGTGTTGATGTATATGTAACTTCAGAATGTATTTCATTTGTGTATTATATATATTTTTATTGTACCCTTATAAGAGACGTGTTATTCCTCTATAAGGAAGTGTCGTCATGTGGATTGAAAAGTGTCGCAAGTGTGTGTACTTGCCGATGGGTTATTAGACCACCATGTGAGGTCGGCCCTAATTTATATATAATATAATGTGGATGTATCTAAGTAGACAAGTCGGCACTAGTAGGTCACTGGGCAAAAAGGTGAGTATAAATAGAGATAGGAGATCTCTATTTTACTCACTCGGAAAAGTAACTCACTATCTATCTGAAAGTGGCGCACTAGTGAGGAGGAGGAGGATCATCTACTAGGAGACTATCTCAGTGTTATTTGGTTGTATTTTGGTTGAGCCATTGGTCTCTCTATCTCTGAGGAAGTTGTGGGGTTTTTCACCTTAGGGTTTTCCCCACGGAAACTCTGTGTCTCTCGTCTCTATGCTTTTGATTCTTGTGATGCTTGTCATATTATGATTGTCATGCATTGATATATTGTAAATGTTATTCTCTCAGCAAATATCCTATAGTATTGTGAATTAATACTCAAAATTTAACATGGTATCAGAGCTAACCTGAGAAGAAGACATTTTGCAGTGACGGAAGCTTGTGTTCCTTGTTTATTGGTTTATCTCCACAGATTTTTGGAAATCAGTATAGTAGATTGACTCTACTCATCAAGGCGCATCTATCTGTCCAATCAGAACTCAATTCCGAGCATTTTCAAATTTGGCCCTAAAAATTAGGGTTTCCACAAAAATAGGAATTTATGGAATCTGAAGGCACAGCTGGAAGCTCCTTGCAAAAATCGAAGTTTAGAGCTTTGGATCGAGATTTTTGGCTGGGTAGATCTCCGGGAAACTCAAACCCTAATTCAGGGCTCTCCCTAGTGAACCCGGGAGGACAAAAAGGCAATTTTGAAGGGCAAGACTTTGCTGATCTCAAATTTTGAATGTACTAGGCTGATCAGCTCTCCAAGGCGCATCTTTCTATCCTTTCGGAATTTTGAAATTCACATTTTGAATTTTTAGGGTTTCTCTGACAAACCCTAATCCGAGACCAGATCCAGTTTTCAACACTTCAAGTGGTAAGTCCTAAATCTTTTCTATTTCCATTTGAAGTACTCTTAAAGATGTCTCTCCACACCAAGCTTGAGGATAAGCTTGAAGGGGCTGATAACTTCCGAGCCTGGAAGTATAGGATTGGGTTAATCCTGGAAGAGAATGAGTTGGACTCATATGTGAAAGAAGACATCCCTATCCCAGAGGATGAAGAAGCCAAGGCATTGCACAAGAAGAACTTGGTCAAGGCAAAGAGAATCATTGTTGATTCTATCAAATACCATCTCATACCTCATGTGTCTTCTCTTAAGACACCCAAAGAGATGTTTGAATCTTTGACCAAGCTATTTGAAGGAAAGAACATAAATCGGAAGATGACCCTGCGGAACCAATTGAAAGCAGTGAAGTTTCAGAATGGAGAAACCATTCAATCTTACTTTTCAAGGGTCTCCCAGATCAAGGAACAATTAGAAGCAGTAGATGAAATGGTGGAGAATGGTGAAGTGGTGATGACCACTCTAAATGGCCTACCCAGGTCATGGGATTCCTTTATTCAAGGAATTTGTGCAAGGAAGAAGTTGATCTCCTTCAGTAGAATTCGGGAAGAATGCTCTCAAGAAGAAGCTAGACTTATAGCTCGTGAAGAAAAGATGGGAGGTGAAGATCAAGCTCTTACAGGTCACACCAAAAGAAGCAAAACCAAGAAGGATCACTCTCGCCACAATAGATCCTATCAAAAGAACAAGAAAGACCTAAGATGCTTCACATGTAATGAGAAGGGTCACTTTGCTTCAGATTGTCCCAAGAACAAAAGGGATAATAACAACAATTCCAGTAAGAAGAAGAAGGGCAGCAAAAGAAGGTTTCATGCTCATGCTGCCGAAGATGATGAACCTCCAAAGAAGAAGGCTAAGGCAGAAAGTGATAGTGATGATGACTCATCAAGTGAAGAAGAGTATGTTCTGATCTCTGCTCTCACAGGTACTATTTCTCATGGTTGTAATGACTGGTTGATTGATAGTGGGGCTTCCAAACACATGACTGGGTTCAAGGAATCTTTTGTGAACCTTTCTGAACATGAATCACCCCATAAGGTGAAACTTGGGGATGATTATCAATGCCCAATCAAAGGAAGTGGTGAAGCCTCCTACAACCTAGATTCTGGAAAATCTTTGAAGATGAAAGAAGTCCTTTATGTGCTTGGACTCAAGAAGAACTTACTCTCCATCTCTGCATTGGATGCAAAAGGTATGAGGGTTGCATTTGTGGATGGCCAAGTCCTAATGTGGCCAAAGGGAAAGAACATAGATGATGCAGTAGTGATTGGAGAGCAAGAGGGAGGCTTGTATAAATTGAAAGGACAACCTGAACATGCCATGGTACATGAATCCATGGAGCCAAGTGAACTTTGGCATAGAAGACTTGCTCATATGCACTATAGGGCACTTCCAATTGCAAGCAAGGCAGTAGAGGGTCTTCATGAAATCAAGACCAAACATGAAGGTGTTTGCAAAGGATGTGCAAAAGGAAAGAATATTAAGAAGGCTTTCCCAAGCAGTGAAAGCAAGGCAAAAGACATTCTGGAAATCATCCACTCAGATGTATGTGGCCCTATGTCATCCAGTTCCCTAAGTGGGTATGTTTACTATGTATCATTTATTGATGACTTCTCCAGGAAGACTTGGGTATACTTCTTGAAGGGCAAAGATGAGGTGCTTGATAAATTCAAGGAATTCAAAACCTTGATGGAGAATCAAACTGACAAGAAGATCAAAACATTCAGATCCGACAATGGTGGAGAATTCACCTCAAGTGACTTCAAGAAGCTTTGCAGTGATTCAGGGATTAAGAGGGAGTTGACTGCTCCTTATAATCCTCAACAAAATGGAGTTGTAGAAAGGAAGAACATAACTATCATGGAAGCAGCAAGGGCAATGTTGCATGACCAGGATCTTCCTATGCACCTATGGGCAGAAGCAGCTAGAACAACTGTATATGTGCAGAACAGAACACCCCACAAGATATTGGACAACAAGATACCAGAAGAGGTCTTCTCTGGTAAGAAACCTGAAGTCAGTCATCTCAGAATATTTGGCTGTCCAGTATACACTCATGTCCCAAAGGAAAAGAGGACTAAACTAGATCCTTCAGGAAAGAAGGGTATCTTTGTGGGTTACAGTGAAAGCTCGAAGGCTTACAGAATATACTTTCCAGGGTTCAAGAAGATTGATGTCAGCAGGGATGTAACATTTGATGAAAACTCAGCATTCATCAAATCAAGGAAGGCACCCATCGAAGTTTATGAAGAACCTAAGGAAATAAGATTTCAGGACACTACCATGACTGAAGCAGTTCCAGAAACTGTTCATGAGTTTGAAGATCCACAAGAACCTGTAGATCCACCCCGTGAGGATAACTCTCACAAGAGGAAACCTGTATGGGCTAGAGAGCTCATTCATGATGCAGAAAGATTTGGCATTCCAGAAGAAGAACACAGAGCAAAGAAAAGAACCAAATCACATACCAGTTATGTTGCTTTACTCTGTGACATTATGAACAAAGAGCCTTCCAGTTATGAAGAGGCAGCAGAAAAGAAAGAATGGTAGGATGCTATGGTTGAGGAATACCAATCAATAATGAAGAATGATGTTTGGGATGTTGTCCCAAGACCTAACAAGAAGTCTGTTGTGACTTCCAAGTGGATCTACAAAATCAAGCATGCTGCAGATGGCAGTGTATAAAAATATAAAGCAAGATTCGTAGCTCGTGGTTTCTCTCAGAAAGAAGGAATATATTATGAAGAAACCTTTGCACCTGTAGCCAGGTATACTTCCATCAGAACAGTACTTGCCCTGGCTGCAGCTATGAAATGGAAAATACACTAGATGGATGTCAAGACTGCCTTCTTGAATGGCATAGTAGAAGAGGAAGTATATGTGGAACAACCACTTGGTTTTGAAATTCATGACAGGGAGTCATATGTGTGCAGATTGAAGAAAGCCTTGTATGGATTGAAGCAAGCTCCCAGAACTTGGTATGGTAGGATGGAGGGTTTTCTATCTAGCTTGGGATTTACCAAGAGTAAAGTGGATTCCAACCTTTACTACAAGGTTGAGGAAGGGAATCCTGTGATTCTACTCTTGTATGTGGATGACTTATTTGTAACAGGAGATGACAGACTGATTGCAGATACTAAGAGGAAGCTTGCTGCTGAATTCGATATGAAAGATTTGGGAATGATGCACTATTTCCTAGGCATGGAGGTGTGGCAGAGTGCAGGTGGGATCTTCCTTGGTCAAGGGAAGTACACAGTAGATATCCTAAAGAGATTTGGGATGATGGACTGCAAGGCCATGGCCACACCTATGTCATCGAATTTGAAGCTTCTATGTGATGCTTCATCTGAGTCGGTTGATGTCTCCATGTATCGTCAGATGATTGGGTCCTTGATGTACCTGATGAACACGAGACCAGACATTTGATTTGCTGTGAACACATTGATCCAGTTCCTGATGGATCCAAGGAGTGTTCACCTGGTTGCTGTAAAGCATGTTCTGAGGTACCTGAAGGGTACAGTGGATTATGGGCTCAAGTATGAAGCGAATCACAAGTTTAACCTACAGGGTTATGTTGATTCAGATTGGGCTGGCAGTGCTGTAGACAGGAAGAGCACATTTGGGTGTTGCTTCAGTATGGGATCAGGTGTGATCTCTTGGTTTAGCAGGAAGCAGTCCTATGTAGCACTGAGTACAGCTGAGGCAGAGTATGTTGCAGCTTGTTCAGCTAGTTGTGAGGCAGTATGGCTACGGAAGCTACTGTTTGAGTTATTTGATCTCCCGTTGGAGGCTACTGGTGTCTTCTGTGATAACCAGAGTTGTGTGACGTTGTCCGAGAACCCAGTGTTTCATGACAGGTTGAAACACATAGAGATCAAATATCACTATATCAGGGAAATGGTGCAGAGAGGAGCTGTGAAGCTCCTGTATGTTGCGACGAACGAGCAGATTGCAGATGTGCTGACGAAGCCACTAGCCAGGGTGAAGTTTGAGTACTTCAGAGAGGGGCGGCTTGGAATTCTTTAGATCAAGGACACTTCAAGGAAGAAGTGATGGACACATTTGCTGAAGCCATTCCAAGCATGTTGGAAGGAGGATCCTTCACATGGCTGTGGATGTAAGCCCTGGATGATGAGCATCAGGATGATGTTCTGGTTTCTGCCTGGATATGATCAGTTGGATCATTTTTATGTATGTATGTACGCATCATGTTGGATGCTGGATATGATCAGTTGGATCATTTTTATGTATGAATGTACGCATCATGTTGATGCTGGATATGATCAGTTGGATCATTTATATGTACGCATCATGTTGGATGCTGGATATGATCAGTTGGATCATGTGTATGTATTTTGTATATGCATCATGTTGGATGCTTGGACCATGTATCTGTATATGTATCAGGTGGATACATTGTATGATCAGGTGGATCATGTGAGGTGATATGTATCATGTATTTGTATGAGGTGGAGACGTTGTATGATCAGGTGGATCATGTATGATGATATGTATCAGGTAGATACGTGGTGCGCATCAGATGGATGCATTGTATGATCAGGATGATCATGGATGACGAGATTCAGGATGTTGCTCCATATGACATGCAGCAGGACGTTGCAGTGATGATGATCAGGACGATCATGGATACATCAGGATGATGTATGGTGAGTATCAGGTTGATACTCTATGGCCGTGGATCAGGTTGTGCTGATGAGCATATAATCCGGTGCCCTGGGAGATTTGCAGATGGTCTTTTGAGGTTTTGCCTATGGCATGTAATTCGGTGCCCTGGGACATCTGGAAAATGCTCTTTCGAGGTTTTTCTTTGGAAGGACATATAATTCGGTTCCCTGGGAGATCTGCAGATAGTCTTTCGAGGTTTTTCCTATGGCATGTAATTCGGTTCCCTGGGATATCTGGTAGATGCTCTTTCGAGGTTTTGTCCTATGTCATGTAATTCGGTTCCCTAGGAGATCCGATAGGTTGGGCTGTGTGCCCGTAATCAGTCCTGGGATGCTCTTGCGAGGTTTTTCCATGACCACATGTAATTCGTTGCCCTGGGAGATCC
Source organism: Larix kaempferi (assembly GCA_027924585.1). NCBI lineage: Eukaryota > Viridiplantae > Streptophyta > Pinopsida > Pinales > Pinaceae > Larix > Larix kaempferi. Next base: position 1,909,846 of record BSBM01000550.1, read on the forward strand.
TATAGGTAGAGCTGTGTGCTCGTAACAGCCTGGGATGCTCTTGCGAGGTTTTGTGGTGAGGTCACATGTAATTCGGTGCCCTGGGAGATCCTATAGGTAGAGCTGCGTGCTCGTAACATCCTAGGATGCTCTTTCGAGGTTTTGTGACGCACGTAATAAGTCCTGAGGATTCCACAGTATGGCCAGTGATGATGAAGACCTGCAGGTGGTGGGCCTACATCCAGTATGAAAAAGGACTGGCTCTGTAGAACTTCCTATGACGAGTAGAGTCAGAGATTGGTTGAGATAGTAGCAGCAGTGACGATGATGATGACGATGCATCGATGACGATGATCCAGAGAAGAAGACTTGTCTAGCAGATCCATGTTGAGAAATACGTTCCTAGTTAAGAGGGAGTGTTGATGTATATGTAACTTCGGAATGTATTTCATTTGTGTATTATATATATTTTTATTGTACCCTTATAAGAGACGTGTTATTCCTCTATAAGGAAGTGTCGTCATGTGGATTGACAAGTGTCGCAAGTGTGTGTACTTGTCGATGGGTTATTAGACCACCATGTGAGGTCAGCCCTGATTTATATATAATATAATGTGGATGTATCTAAGTAGACAAGTCAGCCCCAGTAGGTCACTGGGCAAAAAGGTGAGTATAAATAGAGATAGGAGATCTCTATTTTACTCACTCGGAAAAGTTACTCACTATCTATCTGAAAGTGGCGCACTAGTGAGGAGGAGGAGGATCATCTGCTAGGAGACTATCTCAGTGTTATTTGGTTGTATTTTGGTTGAGCCATTGGTCTCTCTATCTCTGAGGAAGTTGTGGGGTTTTTCACCTTAGGGTTTTCCCCACGGAAACTTTGTGTCTCTCGTCTCTATGCTTTTGATTCTTGTGATGCTTGTCATATTATGATTGTCATGCATTGATATACTGTAAATGTTATTCTCTCAGCAAAGATCCTATAGTATTGTGAATTAATACTCAAAATTTAACAATAGGAACTGTTATATCACAATTGGAATGACTAGCATAGTATATTTTGGGATATGCAATGTTGTAAATGAATTTACACTCATCAAATTATGTATGTATTAGAACAATTAACTTTCATTCCCATGAATAACAGGTTAATGTTTTTTCTATGTGGAATATATATATATATATATATATAATGCTTGGGAAATGCCTCTAAAGCACACTCCCTAGAAATCAATTCATTTCTAGTCTAGCATAAAAGCCAAAAAATACTATAAATAATAGATTTGATCTCTAAAATCTAAATGTACTGAGTTGTATCATACCTTGCCATCGATCTACAAAACGAAGAAAAACTAGAAAAACCATGCAATTTACATTGACCCCTTCAAAATACTTTGAGGAGTTATATGTGGACTACCCAGTTTGGTGTTAGGGTGAACGAATTTTCTTACCAGTGGTGGTCACTTGTGATTGGAACTTCAGAGGTAGAAGGGACTCGATATCATCTTTATGGAATGAATAATAGTTCTTCCATGAAAAGGATTCATGAATTCCCTTCAAAATTGCTTCTAATACGATGAAAATCGATGAAATTCTCCATTTGTATGAATTAATGCCTCATTAAATGTACAACAATAAAATTAAAAGTAGAAGAATAAAACTTCCAACAATATCCTCGCTGAAATCTACTATGATCCGATGAATCCCAATTACCTAGGTGATTATGCAGCTCAACGTGAATGGTAACAATCTCATCTCCTTGCAGGTCTGGGTTATATCTCATTAATTGGTGCATCACCCCTCGGGATATGCCACAATCATCTCCCCTTTACGTGGATGGTAAAGATTAAAAGTTGAAACATGCATGATTTGATCCTAGCCATTGGTGGTAGGGGTACCCTCATTATCTCCCACGCATCTTAACTTGAATGAATGGTGTAAATATCACGAGGAATCTTGCTCAATCAAATCTCCACCATTTGCGGTAGGGTACCTTTAATACTTTCCATGCATCTTGTCTTGTATGAATAGTCAGATATTCCCCTGTGGAACATGATCGCTCAATCTATGTTGTTGGAAACATGACACCTAAATTAAACCTTGGACATGTTCCTTTTGTGTGAATGGATCAGATTAAAAGTTTTAACATGCACGATCTGAGCCATCCGTGGCATACCCCTTAGTATTTTCCACCCCATAATCCCATCCATGCGATTGCATTGCTTAGTGATCCATCATTTCCCATCCCCCGCACGCTTCGTTGGATCCCAAACCGTTATGGTCAGATCATGATGTATCTATCAGGCTTGTGTAGTTACAATCATCATGATTTCCACCCATTTACAGATCTTTGACTTATCATTTTCCTATCCAATCCACACACTGTGAAACACCACCTTGCAATCATCAAGATTTCCACCCACTTACATATCTTTGACTTATCATTTTCCTATCCAATCAACATGCTGCGGAATGCCACCTTGAAATCATTCCACATATTTATATATGAATGAATATCCCTGCTATTGCATCACCTGATTCTGCTAAGTCCCAGCCTTGTACACTGTTGTAGCCATGCAGATAGTCCTTCCAACCCCCTTGCTAATCCATCTGTGTCGTAGCGATGCAGATAGTCTTTCCAACCGCCTTTCTTATCCATCTGTTGTTATATGAAACCCCTTATCCTACTAGACAATTGTATGTTGATCCCATGCATCACACTTCCTAAATCTCTCCCACCCAAGTCTCATGCTAGATGAATATCTCGATTAATAAAGTTGTGTAAGAGCTTCTGACATTTCCACGAAGATCACCAGGAAACTCAAGCTTGGCCATTCTATTTCCCACCCACACCAGTGCTCATGCCACACATCACTCTCTTAGGCCCCTTTCTCTACCACTAAATAATATGGGAATTTGGGAGATGAAAATTTTAAAGACCAAGTCGCACCAATGGAGTAGTACATATACTATATCCTCATTTCTTTGTCTCCTTGGTGTTATGCTCGACCGAAAGACTTTCTCAATGAGTCTGGTCTCTTGTTGATTGAGTAATTTCCAGTTTTTTGACCATGATAACACTTCTAAATATGTTGAAGACAATGCACCAATAGCTTGTTTCACTCCTTATAATGCTACAACCAGAAGACAAGCAACCTTTCTTGAGGACACTACTCTTAATTTCAACATGTGGTAATTTTATCCGGCATCCCTGATACAGAAACATTCTTTTAAGAAAATATTTTGTGATGAAGGTGATTGGATTTCTATATATGAGGTTCATAGATCTACCTATATCTAATGATGCTAATTTTTCCAGTCCCCCACTTTACTATGAAGAAATGGATGATAGAGATTGAAATGAAAAGATGGTTGAAATGTTTATATTAAAAGTTTAGTGTTGGAGACTCATCTATTGTGGATATTGTTAAATGTTTTGGTGAAATGAATGAATTAATAATAATTATTTCGATTTATATGAATTAATAATTACCATTCCCTTGATTAAATATACATTTTAATGTGCCTATTATAAGAAGCATGCAAACAAATTCTGACGATAATCTCATCATGTTTGCGTCTCTAAACGGTCATGTTCATCCACCTTATCACTAATTCCAATGGAATTTTATATAGTCACCTCTAAATGGTAATATTAATGTTGCTTTCATTTAGAAGATCTTAATCTCATATGTTTCTACTACAATATGAATGTACCATGCCCTTGCTTAAGTTTGTTTTAATATATAATATTTCAATGTACTGGTATAGAGGGATTACATCAAGGATCATCAAACCAATTAGTTTGCATGATTCTTAATCGATTCAAGCAGTTCTTCACATATTATTAAATCTTGATCACACCATACATAATCTTGGAGGTTAGGGGAAGGGGGAGAGTAAAGGGGTGGCTAGGGGTAGGGTTGTATGAGGGGGATTAGTGAGAGGGAGAGAGAGGGGGGGGGTGGTAGGGGGTGTTGTTACTTGAGATGTTCCTTTACAAATAACTATTCCAAGGCATCTCGTAACCTTATTTAGGTCAAAAACAAGTATTTGCAAGCCAGAGGGGGTAACCCTCACTAATAAAAAAATGTAGTAAGAAACAAAGGATTTATACTTTATTTATTTCTAGATTCAGTAAATCATGCATTCAAAGTAAATAAGTTTTGTTTCATTGATGCATCGATTAATAGAAAAAGGATTGGGACACCAGTAATGTAATAAATTTTGCAACTAAACCTCATAAACAAGGAGCAATAACACCATAATCAAAACATACATTCAAATAAAGATGAGAGATAGAAGAATTTTAGGAGAATAAAATATTATCAAGAAATACTTAATAACAATTATAACATTTAGACTATAATGCATCAAAGGAATTACTTTCGAAGAACATCATAGTCAATAGAATAGTGAGAACGATATCTTCACATATGAAACATTTGTTCTCATTTCCAAATAATGATTTTATAATAAAGACTAATATCAGTAAAAATTACACCACAATGGTGTACCTCTTTGTAAAAAATTCATATACAAAAATCTTAATAAAAATAACAGGCAAATCTTAACAATAATCAATAGCACTTGATGATTATGTCAAAAAATTCCAATGGATCGATGAAAGATACTTGTATTAACCATAAAGATATAAGAACATTCTAAAAAGGGATGAAATAACATCAAATATTTTCTAAATATGTTATAATGAATAAGTTTCATGGACTATCAATATTACGAGAAATAATTCCTTGTTAACAAAATGAAGTTGCAAGATCTAGTGCTGATTGCATCAAGGTCCCAATAATGGAAATAGGAAAAACAATTTATTAAGGCATCCTTTCTCTATCAAAAATGTTGACCATGTACCATGCTCCATGATCTTCTTTATATAAGTTTTGATCTTTGACAAATGAATAACTGCCTAGCTTAAAAGTAGGCAATAGTATCTTTACTGGGTAATATTTTAAGAACCGTTACAAAGAAACACACTTTAGTCCATCACTTCTTTGTTTTCTTTTTCTTTGATCTAGATCGTCATTTAGTTGTGGCAGGTGTTGATGACGTGGCTTGTTGTATAGGCATGGAGTACTGCTGACGTGGTCTGAGTTGATAAGTTTGATTCCAATCCTATCCTGTTGGATAATTGAAATTATGTGTTTTCCTAAAGGCAATGTCTAGTTCAGTGTACATCTCCAAGCTTAAAGACTCTTCCTGCAGATATAAAATTTTCAAGAAATTAACAACTCAAAATCAGTGGCCAAATTTTCTTTAATGACCTTTCCATCCATAGATGGGAAATCTTGGATTAGATCAATAATGTCCTTTTGCTTAGCTTTGAATGTATCGGTGTAAACATCAAAATAGTATAAAAGACCATTCTTGGTCCACAGGGATGGAAGGCCTATTTCAATAAGAGGGTTAAATTTTTCCTTGATCTCTTTTGCTTATGATTTATAATGCAACATTTTTCCCGTGCTGATGCTAGAAGGTATTACATCATGTATATCTTTTTTGCTTGCATAATCACTTCTATTGTTTCAACTATTTGTAAGGCTTGTAATTCATCGTGAGTCAATGAGTTGAGATATGGTATAACTTTGTTTACAATTTCCTCTTTTTCTTCAACATCCTTCTTGTGCTTCTTAATATCTATCTCAATATTTCTCATTAGACCTTTTGAATACTGTAAGATATAAAAATAGGGCCAACAACCCTGTATGAATGTTTGGCCATGTCTCTGTAATTCACTTTTCCCTATTTTTAAATAATATTTGGTAGAATTTTCCTTTTTTACCTTTCCCAATTCTTCACTGAACTTATCATTCTCTTTCATCCGAGCTTGTAATTCAATATATTTTTGCTATGTATTTTTCTCTAAAGATGCAATTTATTGTCTTTTTCCTAAATATTTCTCTACAAATAAATTTATTTATCAGACTGAAGTTTCTTGACCAATCCCAAAGTCCTCAAATGTTTTCTTAGTTCATTCACTGTATTTTTGTATTGATTGACCTGCTCATATAATTCATCTATATTTCCATCAATGTTGCTCGAATCATTAGCTTGATTGTCTTGAAAAGCTAGTAAAATGAAATCAATTTGTGCCTTCTCAGCAACTTCTTTTTGCAAATCTTCAATTTTAGAGGTGAATTCCTCTATTATCTTTAATTTTTCATTTTGCAATGTTACCACCTGATTAGCCAATTGGGATTTTTTTTGGTTTAGAGATAGATTTTCATGATCAGTTTGGTCAATCTTCTTGGATAGAACAATTATCTCTGAAGTATGAGCTGACTCATTGTTTAGTATTTTCAGATTTTTTCTTAAGGCCTTAATCTCAACTTCTTTATCTAAGATAATTGTCCTTAAATTTTCTTTAGAGCTTGATACCGAGACATAAATTAGCCTGGACTCAAGATTTATGGCCTTCAAAGCTCTAGATTTATTTACTGAATTGTCATTCTTCAATTGTTTTCCAACTTCTTGATCATTTCTTGTAGTTTTTTAACATTTATAGTTGTTGATAACAGCTGATGAGAAACCATTTTTGCTGTATATTTATGTAATTAGATCATATCAACTTCATTCATTTGGCCCAAATCAACTTGAACCATAGTATACTTCAATTCAGGATTCTGACATTGGTGGACCTCCTTGGATTTAATAGTATGCACGAACATCATATTCATGTATTTATTTGATTTATCCATGGTTTTAATTAACCTAGGGCCCAACTCTTTAGTTTGTAATATCTCATTTTCCAAATATTTGGAAAAATAATTAACCGCAAAATAAAATTCCATATCTAAACTTTTTTCTACTATAGTTTTTATTTGGGAAGAAGATGAATCAATAACTTCTAAGAGAGGATCTTGTAAAGATCCTTTTTTGATTTCTTCTACCACTTGGATTGCTTGTTCGAGCGGTTTTTTGGAGTTGTTTTCATCCTCTTCCTTATCATCATCAAGGCTTAGGACTTCTGCTAATTTGGGATTTTTTTTTTCATTCATCCTCAATACTTCATTAGTTTTTATTTTTCCTTCACCATTTTATTTGACTATTATACCTTTCCCATTCTCTGTACTTGTAGAAATGCTAATATCCTCACTACAATCAGTAGTTGTTAGGGAATTATCTGCTTCTATTGCAGTTAGTATTTCTTTGATAATTTATTTCTCCGATGAGTGATTTCCAAATATTTCCATGTTGGCTATTGATTCTAAGGTTGAATCATTACTGGTTACATATTCTTAGGATTTGAATGAAACTCTCAAATTTGAGATAACCTTGTGTGGATCGTATGGAAAATATTTTTCCATTTCTAAACCTAATGATTGTAGTATTTGATCCATAATATCCAAAGCAGTCTTATTCTTATATACAAAATACACAGTTTCTTAAGGGAGAGAATACGTGACTTTCTGTTTTTTTATTGAGAAATATGTTGCATTGCTGGCTATTCTTTGCTTAACATATTATAGAGAAAATATTATTGGCAATATATAAACTAGTAACCTGTAAGGTATCTCTTCAAGACTATAAATCCCTAGTACAGTGCAATCAAGATATAAGAACCAATATCCTACTTTTGGCATACTATGTGGATAAAATTTGTGAACAATTTTATGGACATCGAGCAAAACGGTATCTACAGAGTCCTTAAAACCTCGAGCAGAAGGAATCATGATTCAAGTCCATTAATTTATAGGTATTGCATTACCTTCAAGATTCAATCTCTTTAAATAAATATGTTCAAATTGAGGGTATTGAAAGTACATAATCAAGTAAATCAATTATGATTGCTATATGAAAAAATTGAAATATCTAAAACCACAAAATATTTCATGGATAATGTTCGACAATGAAGCGAAAGCAAACCTTATCACTTGGTCTTTAGCCAGAATAAAGATTTGGCTAATTAAGTTAATAATCAATTCATCCAAAGTAGAGTCATCATCATAACCCAAGACCAAAGAAAGCATAGTAAGTAGGAATTGGAAATCTTCTGGGAAAACATACATCTATAGGGGAAAATTGAGCTCTTGGTTTTCCACTAATTTAGGGATCCATTGAAGTATCAAATGACTCTTCTCTTCTAGAGATAAACTCTTGAATCAATGAATCAACCCTTCATATTATTTGTGAAAATGGAGCTCATGCATGTTTAACATCTTAATAATGGAAATGAGGGATATGGAAAAATGTTCTTCCATTCTGTTAGAGGAAAAAACAAAGTGAGTCATTGGGTTGTAGCATTCTGAACACATAAAAACAAAATCTAGCAAGGAAAAATTCAGAGGGAGGATACACTGGGCTAAGCCACATTCCCAAGAAGCCTTCAAAATGTCAAAACCCTGCGCAAGTTGGTCAGAGGCATTTCACAAAGGGTTTAAAGTGGGAAAAAAAACTTTGGGGTCAAAAATATCTTCAAAAAGGTTGATAAATCTTTAAGGAACTACGACCAGATTACCCAGCTTCTTAGACTGTTCTAAACTCTTTCTAGGTGGCATTTTATTTGGTAATTTAATTACTGGAACTCAAACTTGTGATTTTCAGTACTTCCTTTCTCTTTAGAGACACATGAGTCTGAGGTAGAGTAAAATATTACTAGTATTGTCATGAATAAATTTCAAAAGGAATTCAGTGATTTACCCTTAGGTTATCTCCTCTCGGCGCAGATAGAGCTCCGATATTCATGACAAAAGCATAAAAAATGAATTAGAAACATCATAGGTAGGGAAATAACATTTCAAATTTGAATTTTTTTTTCTTTCCAAACCTTTCAATGTGTCCTTTTCTTATTCAGAGCAAAGTCATTTAACCGCCACCTTTAATGCAAGATCCCCTTTTTACCAGTGGGTTTCATAAATGGTTTCAGAGGATGAAAAATAGCTTTTGCAACCTTTTCCTATAGCTATGAATCATTAGATTTTCGACAAGTGTCACCATCATGATCATTTCGAAGGATGTGTGCATTGTTAAAATGCACCAAGGAAAGCCTCTAAAATGCAATGCATGCTCTTGATCAAAGTTTGAAGTGATGATAAAATCTAACCACTACAACTTACCAAGATATTTTGTAAAATACGTTTATGAGACGAGTATGTAAATATAACACCCCATTTCTCGAGGACATCAACCACAAGATGTTATAACATGGGGTCAGTGAAGAGAGAGAGAGGTTGGAGGTTACGAGAAGGTGGAGGAGTAGGGGGGATATCATCGAGCGAGCGAGAGAGATAAAAAGAATATGGAGAATAAAATGTTAAAATATAAATACTAAACTCTTATTGCAGTGACAATATGTTTCGACATTGCAAACTTGAAATTTCATTGTACAATGATCTCATCATGTTTGAGCCTCCAAAGTTCATGTTTTCCCATCTTATCACTAATTCTGATGATGTTTTATATAGTTACCTCCAAACGGTCATATTAATGTCGCTTTCATTTTAATTCTATGCAATTTACAAATAGTTGTTGGAGTCTAGAAAAACCTTGCAAGACGATCTTAATCTCATATCTTGCTTCTACAACATGAATGTACCATGTCCTTGCTTAAGTTTGCTTGAATATATATTTCAATGTACCGGTATAGAGGGATCAGATCGAGGAGCCTCAAACCAATTAGTTTGCATGCTTCTTATAACAACTTCAAGCAATTCTTCACATATTATTAAAGCTTAATCACACCATACATAATACTAGAGGTTAGGGGAAGTGGGAGAGCGGGGGGGGGGGCGGGTGGCGTGGATAGGGGTAGGATTGTAGGAGGGGGATTAGTGAGAGGGAGAGGGGGGTCTTAGGGGTAGGGAGAGAGAAGGGGGGAGGTAGGGGGTCAACAGAGAGAGAGAGATGGGTAAGGGTTATGGGTAGGTGGAGGATTAATGGTAATGTTTGTCCATCTTATCACTAATTTTGAAGACGTTTTATATAGTCACCTCCAAACGGTAATATTAATGTCGTTTTCATTTTAATTCTATGCAATTTAGAAATAGTTGTTGGAATCTAGAAAAACCCTGCAAGATGATCTTAATCTCATATATTTCTTCTCAACATGAATGTATCATGTCCTTGATTAAGTTTCTTAAATATATATTTCAATGTACTGGTATAGAGGAATCAGATCAAGGAGCATCAAACCAATTAGTTTGCATGCTTATTATAACAAGTGCAAGCAATTATTCACACATTATTAAAGCATAATCACACCAAACATAATAATAGAGGTTAGGTTAAGTGGGAGAGCGAGAGGGTGTCTAGGGGTAGGTTTGTAGGAGGGGGGATAGTGAGAGGGAGATGGGGGCTTAGGGTTATGGATAGAGATTGGGGGGTGGGAGGAGGGGGGGGTTGAGAGAGAGAGAGAGAGAGAGAGAGAGAGAGAGAGATGTTAGGATATTTCTACACTCCATCCTAGTCCTACTAGCCTTTTAGTTATTTTCATTATCAGTCTTGCATGCATTTCTGCATGCATTGCATGCATTTCTGCATGCATTGGATGCATCCGCATGCAGCCCAGTCATCAGGTTGACACCTCCAACACCTAGTCTCTAATCTTCCAGCACTCGGGAGCTTATTTCCACTCAGATTGAGACCTCCTAGCCAGTGATGCGCCCACTTATCACCCACCACTTGAGAAGGGCGCCTTTTCTCACCTACCACTCCTGTTGTACTTCAGTTAGTTAAGTTATCATCAGTTCTTTCCTTGATTTAAGGCTAGAATGACTCTCAACTGACTGTATCACTCTGATGGACCTCCGATGAGACTTGAATGCCCAATCTGACTCCAGATAGCTCCTCATGTGCCCTCCACTAAGCCTCGTTCATTCAGTTAGTGCCTCCATGTGCCAGTTACACCTACCACACTCAGTTAGACTCAGTTTGACTGATGGTTAACAGTTACTTGTGCATTAATGACTCCACCGATGATGAGATAGAATTCTAGTTGTGCTTGATGAAGCTCCACTGATTTTGGATCTATCCATGCAGGCTAATTCGAATCACACCTAGTGTATTCGAATCCTGAGCATTGTATGTTTACTGTTTTACTATTCAGATTAATGTAACATGTGTAATTATTCTGCCTCTATTTGAGCTCCTTTGGATCTATGTTCTACTGCTCTATTCTTCTTCTATTATTCCTAAATTCTTTCATTGTGAGGTTTACATCATCTCTTGGATCTATTGTGAGAATTTTCACATGGTATTAGAGCCATTTGAGAGTATATTCTACCTCCATTCTTGAGAGTTTTTTGCAGGTATTTCGAAGTTCCAGCAGTTGCATCAACAGTATCAGCAGTTTCACTTGTGCACTCGTTCCAACAGTCAATATGAGAAATTCAAATGCTCCTTCCTCTCCTATGATCCTCACTCCCTTCAATTAATTCGAATGGAAGGGTGAGCTGAAATTACACTTGTGTAATAGACAACTAAATAGAAAGGTATTTGAAAAAGATGCCATACCACATACAGTTGTAGAGAGAACCAAGCATCTAAACAAAATGGATGAAGCTTTTGGATTCATATGCCTTCATATGTCTAGAGATCTATTGTTTCATGTTGAAGGATTGAAGTCTCCAAATGAGTTATGGACAAAATTGGAGAGTCTCTTTGGCAAACAAGATGGGCTAAGAGGCCACATTCTCAAAAATGAATTGGCTACCCTACAACCTAGCAATTTCGAGAGCATTCAAGAATTCTTCTCAAAATTTCAGAAATTGGTTTTTCAATGCAAGCATTGTGGCATCACTAAAAGTGATGAGCAATTGGTGCTCTCCATTTTGAGCACACTTGGATCTCAATTTTCTATCTTTGTATCTACCTTCCATTCTGGGTGAATGTCAATCCTTGGATGGAAGTTTCCCACCTTAACAGCCTTTACTGAAGCTCTCATTCAAGAAGAGGACAAATTGATTCAAATGGGTGTCAGCAAGACATCCAAATATCTAGCTCTTCTAGCTGGAGAAGCCAGTAGGACGAATGTGAAAGGGAGGAAAAAAGACAAGGATAAAAAGTCATCTAAATCCAAGCTGAATGATAAGTCAAGTCCATCAAAAGGAGCCTCCAGCTCCAAGAAGGACAAACATAAGAGATCTGAATGTCCCTACTGCAAGAGAGGATACCATCCTGAGAAAGCTTGCATGCACAAGAAAATAGACCTACTAACCAAGCTTCTTGAACATGACAAAATTGCTATTCCTAAAGATGCAAAGATGTCTGATTTTGGAAGTGGATCTGATGGTCATGAGGATTGCCATGCATTGATGGCTGGTTTTTCACAATCAAATGCCCTCCTCATAGATTCCGGATCCTCCAACCACATGGTTGCCTCTAAAGAATCATTTTCCTCTTTAGATCTCAAAGATGGGCCTACTATTCACATGGGAGACAACTCTCAGATCTCTGCCAAAGGATTGGGTACAATACATATGGAGCATGGCAAGTTCAAGAATGTTCTATTCCCTCCTTGACAACAAATTTGTTGTCTGTATATCAGATGACTCACACCGGATCACCTAAGAAGGTGACTTTTGATTCCGACTGTTGATGTATTTGTAACTTCGGAAGATATTCTTCCTTATATTACATTTGTACTTTATTGTATATCCCACCGAGATGTATTATTCCTCTGATTGGAAGTGTCATCATTTGTATTTGTAAGTGTCATCATGTGCATTGAAAAGTGTCATCATTTGTATTGATGGGTTATTAGACCACCAGTGTGGGGTTGGCCCTGGTTAGCACATGTGGTTGGGTTATTAGGCTTGAGTAGCAAGTCAGCCCCACTGGATTATTGGCAGGTCAAGTCAGTGTATAAATAGAGAGGGGATGTCTCTCATTTATCTCATTCACTCACTTCTCAAGCTTGCATAGCTAAGAGAGAAAGTGGCGCACTAGTGGAGGAGGAGGAGCATCGGCTAGAGACATCTTATTGGGTTTGATCATTGTGATCTTGTATTGTGGCTTATCTTATCTCTGAGGAAGTTGCGGGATTTTTCACCTTCTTGGTTTTCCCAGGTGAAACTCTGTGTCTCTTATGTGATTGATTTTGTGTCCATGATTGATATGCTGTAGAGATATGATGTACATGTTATTCTCTTAGAGATCCTTATGATAATGGAATGAAATTATCAAAAAATTAACATGGTATCAGAGCCAACCTAAGAAGAAGGAACTGTGCAGCTGCGGAAGCTAGGGCTTCTTAATTTTTGGGTTTCTCTTCAGAGATCATCAAAGGCAGAAGGCTAGATTGAATCTCCTTGGAAGGGCGCATCTTTTTGTCGAGACCTAATTCAATTATGAGCATTTTTAGTTTTGGCCCTAAACATTAGGGTTTCCACAAAAATAGGAATTTCTGAAATATGAGGACATAGCTAGAAGCTCCTTGGAAAAATCAAAGTTTAGAGATTTGGATCGAAATTTTTGGTTGGGTTAAGCTCTGAGAAACTCAAACCCTAATTCAGGGTCCTCCCTAGTGAATCTGGGAGATTGAAAAGCATTTCTGAAGGGAAAAACTTTGCAGTTTTCAATTTCTGAGTATACCAGGCTGATCATCTCATCAAGGCGCATCTTTCTATCCTTTCAAAATTTTGAAATTCACATTTTGAATTATTAGGGTTTCTCTGACAAACCCTAGTCCAACTCCAGATCTAGTTTTCAGGAAATCAAGTGGTAAGACCTAAATCTCTTATTTCCATCTAAGTTTATCATTAAAAATGTCTAACTACACCAAGCTTGAGGATAAGCTTGATGGAGTTGATAACTTCTGAGCATGGAAGTATAGGATTGGTTAATCCTAGAAGAAAATGATTTGGACACCTACATAAAAGAGGAGGTTCCAGTTCCAGAGGGAGATGAGGCTAAATCCTTATACAAGAAGGACTTGGTCAAGGCTAAGAGAATCATTGCTGATTCTATAAAGGACCATCTCATACCCCATGTGTCTTCCCTAAAGACACTTAAGGAGATGTTTGACTCCTTGACCAAATTGTTTGAAGGAAAGAACATAAATCAGAAGATGACTCTGTGGAACCAATTGAAAGGGTTAAAGCTTCAGAATGGAGAGACCATTCAATCCTACTTTTCTAAGGTCTCTCAAATCAAGGAACAACTTGAAGCTGTGGATGAAGTAGTGGAGAATGGTGAAATTGTAATGACCACATTGAATGGCCTACCTAGGTCATGGGACTCCTTCATCCAAGGAATCTGTGCAAGAAGAAAATTGTTCTCCTTCAGTAGACTATGGGAGGAGTGTTCACAAGAAGAGGCTAGGCTTGTGGCTTGAGAAGAAAAGATGGGAAATGAAGATCAAGCTCTCACAGCTCACACCAAGGGATGCAAGTTCAAGAGGGAGAAATCTCATAATAAGAATCATTCTCACTCCCATCACAAGAAGAAAGATCTCTCTCATATTTGATGCTTCAATTACAATGAGAAAGGACACTTTGCCTCAGATTGTCCCAAGAACGAAAAGGGAAACAACAACAACTTCAACAAAAAGAAGAAGAGCAACAAAAGGAGATATCATGCTCATGCTGTTGAGGATGATGAACCACCTAAGAAGAAGGCTAAAGCAGAAAGTGATGATTCATCAAGTGAAGATGAATATGTTCTAATCTTTGCTCTCACAGGTACTATCTCTCATGGGTGTAATTATTAGATTATTGATAGTGGGGCTTCTAAACATATGACTGAGTTTAAAGAATCTTTTTCTATCTGAACATGAGTCACCCCATAAGGTGAAACTTGGGGATGACTATCAATATCCTATCAAAGGAAGTGGTGAAGCCTCCTACATGCTAGAATTTGGGAAGTCTCTAAAAATGAAATATGTTCTATATGTACCTGGGCTCAAGAAGCATCTCCTATCCATATCATCTTTGGATGCAAAGGGGATGAGAGTTGCATTTGTAGATAGCCAAGTACTCATGTGGCCTAAAGGAAAGACAATAGATGATGCAGTGGTGATTGGAGAGCAAGAGGGAGGATTGTACAAATTGAAGGGGAAACCTGAACATGCCATGGTACATGAGTCCATGGAGCCAAGTGAACTTTGGTATAGAAGGCTTGCGCACATGCACTACAGAGCACTTCCAATTGCAAGAAAAGCTGTAGAAGGTCTTCCTGAAATCAAGATAAAGCATGAAGGTGTTTGCAAAGGATGTGCAAAATGAAAGAATACAAAGAAATCATTTCCAAGAAGTGAAAGTAAAGCAAAAGGAATTTTGGAGATTATCCACTATGATGTATGCGGACCAATGTCATCCAGTTCTCTGAGTGGGTATGTATACTATGTTTCTTTCATTGATGATTTCTCTAGGAATACTTGGGTTTAATTCTGGAAGAATAAAGATGAAGTGTTTGATAAGTTCAAGGAATTCAAAGCCTTGATGGAAAATCAAATTGACAAGAAGATCAAGACATTCAAATCCGACAATGGCGGAGAATTCACTTCAGGTGAGTTCAAGAAGTTATGCAGTGATTTAGGGATTAAGAGGGAGTTGACTGCTCCTTATAATCCACAACAAAATGGAGTTGCAGAAAGGAAGAATATAACTATCATGGAAGCAGCACGGGCAATGCTTCATGATCAAGATCTTCCTATGCATCTATGGGAAGCAGCAGCTAGGACAGTTGTATGTGTGCAGAACATAACACCTCACAAGATATTGGACAACAAGACACCAGAAGAGGTCTTCTCTGGTAAGAAACCTGAAGTCAACCATCTCAGAATATTTGGTTTTCTAGTATATACACATATTCCAAAGGAAAAGAGGACTAAGCTAGATCCTTCAGGAAAGAAGGGCATCTTTGTAGGGTATAGTGAAAGCTCAAAAGCTTACAGAATATACTTTCTAGGGTTCAAGAAGATTTATGTCAGCAAGGATGTAACATCCGATGAGAACTCAGCCTACATCAAATCAAGGAAGACAGCTGTTGAAGATCATGAAGAACCAAAGGAATCCATATTTCAAGATACCACTATGAATGAAGCAATTCCAGAAGCAACCTGTGAAGTTGAGTATCCACAACAACCTATAGATCCACCTCGTGAGAAGAACTCTCACAAGAGGAAACCTGCATGGGCTAGAGAGCTCATCCAAGATGCAGAAAGATATGGTATTCCAGAAGAGGAACACAGAGGAAGGAAAAGGACAAGGTCACACACTATTTATGTTGCCTTGCTCTGTGACATTATGAACAAAGAACCTTCTAGTTATGAAGAAGCAACAAAAAAGAAATATTGGAAGGATGCCATGGTCGAAGAGTATCAATCGATCATGAAGAATGATGTTTGGGATGTGGTCCCAAGACCTGAAGGGAAGTCTGTTGTGACTTCCAAATGGATATATAAGATCAAGCATGCTGTAGATGGTAGCATAGAAAAATACAAGGCAAGGTTTGTAGCTTGTGGCTTCTCTCAGAAAGAGGGAATAGACTATGAAGAGACTTTTGCTCCTGTAGCCAGATACACTTCCATCAGAATAGTACTTGCTCTGGCTGCAGTGATGAAGTGGAAGATACACCAGATGGATGTCAAGACAACTTTCTTGAATGGTGTAGTCGAAGATGAAGTGTATGTGGAGCAGCCACTTGGTTTTGAGACACATGATAGAGAGTCATAGGTGTGCCGGTTGAAGAAAGCCTTGTATGGCCTAAAGCAAGCTCCTAGGACTTGGTATGGTAGGATGGACAGTTTCCTATCCAGTTTGGGCTTTACCAAGGGTAAAGCAGATTCCAACCTTTACTACAAGGTTGAGGAAGGAAATCCAGTGATACTATTTTTGTATGTGGATGACCTGTTTGTTACAGGTGAGGATAGATTGATTGCTGATACCAAGAGGAAGCTTGTAGCCAAGTTAGAGATGAAGGACTTGGGGATGATGCACTATTTTCTAGGCATGGAGGTGTGGCAGTGTGCAGATGGGATCTTCCCTGGACAAGGGAAGTATGAAGTAGAAATCCTAAAGAGGTTCGGGATGATGGACTACAAGGCCATGGCCACACCTATGGCATCGAACCTGAAGCTTCTGTGTGATGCTTCATCTGAGATGGTTGATGTCACGGTGTATCCTCAGATGATTGGGTCCTTGATGTACCTGACAAACATGAGACCAGATATTTGCTTTTTGGTGAACACATTGAGCCAGTTCCTGACAGATCCTAGAGGTGTTCACTTGGTTGCTGTAAAGCATATTCTGAGGTACCTGAGGGGTACACTTGATTATGGGCTCAAGTATGATGCGAATCAAAAGTTTAACTTGGAGGGTTATGTTGATTTAGATTGGGAAGGTAGTGCTGCTGATAGGAAGATCACTTCTGGGTGCTGCTTCAGTATGGGATCAGGTGTGATCTCTTGGTTTTAGTAGGAAGCAGTCTTGCATAGCACTGATTACAGCTGGACTAGAGTATGTTGCAGCTTGTTCATCTAGTTGTGAGGTAGTATGGCTGAGGAAGCTACTGTCTGAGTTATTTGATCTCCTATTGGATGCTACCTGTATCTATTGTGACAACCATAGTTGTGTGAAGTTTTCAGAGAACCCAGTGTTCCATGATAGGTCGAAGCACATTGAGATCAAATATCACTATATTAGGGATATGGTGCAGAGAGGAGCAGTGAAGCTCCTGTATGTTGCGACGGATGAGAAGGTTGAAGATGTGTTGACGAAACCATTAGCCAGAGTGAAGTTTGAGGACTTCAGAGAGAGGCTTGGTGTTCTTCAGATTGACAACACTTCGAGGAAGAAGGGATGGACACATTTGTAGGAGCCATTCCAAGCATGGTGAGAGGAGGATCCTTCCCATGGCTGTGGATGTAAGCGCTGTGTGATGAGCATCAAGACGATGCTCCAATTACTGCTTTGTATATGCATCATGTTGGATGCATTGATATGATCAGGTAGATCATGTGGATGCATTGATATGATCAGGTAGATCATGTATTTGTATATGTATTAGGTGGATGCATTGATATGATCAATTAGATCATGTATTTGTATATGTATCAAGTGGATGCATTGATATGATCAGGTAGATCATGTAGTTGTATATGTATCAGGTGGATACATTGTATGATCAGGTAGATACTTGGTATGCATCAGGTGGATGCATTGTTTGATCAGGATGATCACAGATGACGAGCTTCAGGATGTTGCTCCAGATGATATGCATCAGGATGATGCTATGATGATGATCATGATGATCATGGATGACGAGCTTCAGGATGTTGTTCCAAATGATATGCATCAGGACGATATAGTGATGATGATCAGGATGATCATATGTGATGAGTATCAGGATGATGCACCAGATGATATGCATCAAGACGATGCAGTGGCGATGATTAGGATGATCATATGTGATGAGTATCAGGACAATGCTCTGGATGATATGCATCGGGATGATGCTATGCTGATGATTAGGATGATCATGTACATCAGGATGATGTATGATGATTATCAGGTTGATACTCTGTGGCCGTGGACAGGTTGTGCATGTAGCATAGAAAAGATCCTGGGAGATCCTATAGTCTGAGATAGGATGCTATTTCGAGGTTTTGATACGAGAGGCATGTAATCATCCCTGGAGATCCGATAGGTTGAGCAGTAAGATTGTAATCAGTCCTGGGATACTCTGTAGAGTTCTTGCAGGTTGCAGGATACTCTTTAAAGGTTTTGCCTAACCACATGTAATCAGCCCTGGAGATCCGATAGGTTGAGCATTAAGCTCGTAATCAGTCCTGGGATGCTCTGTAGAGTTCTTGCAGGATGCAAGACACTCTTTTAAGTTTTTGTGGTGGAGGTCACACATAATCAGTCCTGGAGATCCTATAGTCTGAGCTAGGATTCTCTTTAGAGTTCTTGTAGGTTGCAAGACACTCTTTTAAGGTTGTGTGACAGTCAACATGTAAAAGATCCTATAGTCTGAGCTAGGTTTTGTTGACGCACGTAATAAGTCCCGAGGATTCCACAGTATGGCCAGTGTTGATGAAGACCTACAAGTGGTGGGCCTACATCTAGTATGAAAAAGGACTGGCTCTGTAGAAATTCCTATGTCGAGCAGATTTTAGAGATAGCCCAGTGATCGAGATGTCGAGTATAGCAGCAGTGATGATGATGCTCCGTGATCCAGTGATGTTGATCCAGCTCCATAATTGAAGACTTGTGCCAATATGTATTGATGACCTGTGACGAAAGAATACCTTCCTAGTTAAGAGGGAGTGTTCATGTATTTGCAACTTCAGAAGATATTCTTCCTTATATTACATTTGTACTTTATTGTATATTCCATAGAGATGTATTATTCCTCTGATTGGAAGTGTCGTCATTTGTATTTGTAAGTGTCGTCATGTGCATTGACAAGTGTCGTCATTTGTATTGATGGGTTATTAGATCACTAGTGTGGGGTCGGCCCTGGTTAGCACATGTGGTTTGGTTATTAGGCTTGAGTAGCAAGTCGGCCCCACTAGATTATTGGCAGGTCAAGTCAGTGTATAAATAGAGAGGGGATGTCTCTCATTTATCTCATTCACTCACTTCTAAAGCTCGCATAGCTAAGAGAGAAAGTGGCGCACTAGTGGGGGAGGAGGAGCATCGACTAGAGACATATTATTGGGTTTGATCATTGTGATCTTATATTGTGGCTTATCTTATCTCTGAGGAAGTTGCGGGTTTTTTCACCTTCTTGGTTTTCCCCGGTGAAACTCTGTGTCTCTTGTGTGATTGCTTTTGTGTCTATGATTGATATGCTGTAGAGATATGATGTACATGTTATTCTCTTAGATATCCTTATGATAATGGAATGAAATTATCGAAAAATTAACACCGACACAGTTGAGAGTACAGATATCTCTACTGGGAAGACTATAGCGAAAGGGTTTGCAAATCATGCCTCCAAGGCATATGAGTTCTCTCATTTTTTTCCCTTCTCTCTTCCTACTCCTTCGGAGTCTGATGAAGATTCAAGTGACTCTTCTTCTAATGAAGATGAAGATGAAGATCTTGATGTTGAGATCAAAGTTCAAGAACATTCAGATTCAGATCCAGAACCAACACATGTTCTCAATCCAGAGACAAGGCCAACATGGGCTCACACAGTCCTTGCAGCTACTGAGAACATAGTTGAGGATCCATCTTCTCATAGAACTACCATATTTCAGCATCATGCCAACCTTGCATTATGCCATCTACCTCTCCATGAGAGATGCAGCATGATGATGGGGCTCTCTCTTCCATCCATTGGGAAGACTCATCATGATCCATTCGTTCCAGTTGCAGAAAGTATTCCTGAAAGACTTGCTTCGTCCAATACATCTTCTACACAGTGGGAGGCGCATCAGAAGACTAGATCCAGATCTCACACCTGCTTTGGCATCTTACAGAGGATCAACTTGCCAAGTTTTTTGCAAAAGTTTTCACTGATGAAAGATTCTTTCTTTTCTGCTTAGTATGATGGTTCATTGAGCTATTTACTGTTCTTTTGAGGGGGGGTATTTTTCCCATGAGGTTTTCCCCATTTCCTCGGTTTATGGACAATTCTTATTTTATCATTTATTTGATTGTATGGGTGACCTTTGGTTCTAGTTACCAGGGCCCAGGATGGATTAAGAGGGGGTGTTAGGATATTTCTATACTCCATCCTAGTCCTATTGGCCTTTTAGTTATTTTCATTATCAGTCTTGCATGAAACATGCATTCTGCATGCATTGCATGTTGCCCAATCATCAGGTTGACACCTCCAGCACCTGGTCGCTAGTCTTCCAGCACTCAGGAGCTTATTTCCACTCAGATTGAGCCCTCCTAGCCAGTGATGCGCCCACTTCTCACCCACCACTTGAGAAGGGCGCCTTTTCTCACCTACCACTCATGTTGTACTTCAGTTAGTTAAGTTATCATCAGTTCTTTCCTTGATTTAAGGCTAGATTGACTCTCAACTGACTGTATCACTTTGATGGACCTCCGATGAGACTTGACTGCCCAATATGACTCCAGATAGCTCAGGATGTGCCCTCCACTGATCCTCCTTCATTCAATTAGTGCCTCCATGTGCTAGTTACACCTACAACACTCAGTTAGAATCAGTTTGACTGATGGTTGATAGTTACTTGTGCATTGATGACTCCACCGATGATGAGATAGACTTATAGTTGTGATTGATGACACTCCACTGATTTTGGATCTATCCATGCAGGCTAATTTGAATCACACCTAGTGTATTCGAATCTTGAGCATTGTATATTTACTATTTTACTATTCAAATTAATGTAACATGTGTAATTATTCTGCCTCTATTTGAGCTCCTTTGGATCTATGTTCTACTGCTCTATTCTTCTTCTATTATTCCTAAATTCTTTCATTGTGAGGTTTACATCATCTCTTGGATCTACTGTGAGCATTTTCACAAGAGAGAGAGAGAGAGGTGGGGTTAGGGGTAGGCGGAGGAGTAGGGGAGATATCATTGAGAGAGAGAGAGATGAAAAGAATAACTAGAAAAAAATGTTACAATAGGAATAATAATCTCTTATTGTAGTCACAATATGATCATACACTACAAACTTGAATTTTCATTGTCCAGTGATCTCATCATGCTTGCACCTCCAAATAGTCATTTTTGTACATCTTATCACTAATTCCAATGACATTTTATATAGTCACCTCCAAACAGTCATATTAATGTCACCTTCATTTTAATTCTATGGAATTTACAAATAGTTGCCGGAGTCTAGAACAACTCTGCAACACGATCTTGATATCATATCTTGATACTGCAACATGAATGTACAATGGCCTTGCTTAAGTTTGATTAAATATTTATTTCAATGTACTAGTATAGAGGGATCATATTGAGGAGAATCAAACCAATTAGTTTGCATGCTTCTTTTAAAAGATTCAAGCAATTATTCACACATTATTAAAGCTTAATCACACCACACATAAGCATATAGGTTAGGGGAAGTGGGAGAGCAGGAAGTGGATAAGGGTAGGGTTGTAGGAGGGGAATTCGTGAGAGGGAGACGAGGGATTAGGGGTAGGGAGAGAGAGAGAGGCGGGGGTAGGGGGTCAATAGAGAGAGAGATGGGTGGGGGTTAGGGGTAGGTTAAGGAGTAGGGGACATATCATTGAGAGAGAGAGATGCAAAGGATAACTAGAATAAAATGTTAAAATAAAAATATTAATCTCTTATTTTAGTGACAATATGGTCGGACACTGCAAACTTGAAGTTTCATTGTCCAATAATCTCATCATGTCTGCGCCTCTAAAAAATCATGTTTTTCCATCTTATCACTAATCCCGAAAACATTTTATATAGTCATCTCCAAACAATCATATTAATGTTGCTTTCATTTAATTCTATGGAATTTAAAAATAGTTGCTGGTGTCTAGAACAACCCTGCAAGACGATCTCATTCTCATATCTTGATACTACGACATTGTAATACTGCAGTTTTGACCCCGTAATGTAAATTTGTAAATATTGATGTAAAAGGATAGAAGCTAGAAACTAATGGTCAAAGGTGACCAAGACTATGTAAATATTCACATTTTGATATTAATATAGAATCTCTAATGGCTGTAGAGGAAGAAATATGAAGAAGAGACAAGGGACTATGATTCCACAAGCGGGGAAGTGATAGTGGGCTAGGGAAATGGCCCTAGTGTGATTATATTATATCGTTAGCCTTATCCATTTAAACCAAAGTCCCTAAACCTTGATTAAAATTCATGCTTGAAATAAATCCTTATTTAATTAGATTAATAGGTGATTAAGAGGGGAAAGTGATTCCACATGGAAATATAAACTATGCTTATAAAAAGTAATATATCAAGCTTGGGAGGGGTTTGTTCCCCATTCATATTCCAACGATCCGAATTTAATTCCTCTTCCTTGCCATCACCTTGGATTTCCATATTTTGGTACCTGTGACAAAGGACTGAGATGCCATTGTTGAATGTAAAATATTCATGCTATTAACCCTAGTAGATTGGGGCATGAGAGGAACCTAGCCCACAACTTGTGCCCTGGAGTCCCAATTCAGAGACTTCTTGTCTAGCCGGTGCTGGAGTGCTAGAAGGGAACTAGAAGCTTCCCTAGGGACTGTTAGCTTAGCGAAAGGGGCCCGTTCCTAGCCTGCCAAAGTAATATATGGCTTGATAGTGCCTATGTCTGGGAGGAACGTCCTTCACCTGCAACCACTTGGAGAAAAATTATTTAAAAAGATAATTATTTAACTGTGTATAATGATTAATTTACTATTTATAATGGTATAAATGCATGTAATTTCTTTGTATGGTATGTGTGTTTTTTCATCCTTGAATTACTATAAATTATAATGAATGCATGAGATATTTGGGTGACCATATATGTTTTAATTCCAGTGTGTAATTGCATGAAATCCATGCTGTGAGTTGGATATAATTGACAAAATGGGTATTAGATGTGTAAAATGCGTGCCCCATCACCTCACAAATATCACGGAGGTGGTTGGGTACATTACAAAGTGGTATCAGAGCCATGCTTTTTAGCACTGGGACTGCATGGGATGAAATATGGCTTTACATGAAAACTTAGAGGTTGCACATGAAATGTTTAAGGAAGTGTGTATGAGGAAAAATTAGTGTGAAATACTCCAATGGTTAATTTTGGGGCTTCATTGAATAATGGAGAAATTATTCAAATGGATTAGGATAGAGTAGAGGGTGTATGGATAAAATTTCACAATTTCATAGAGGTTTTTGTGCAATTTGGGGGAAAAGTATAGTTGGAATGCTAACTTTTCAAAGAAAGGACCCTATGGAATTGTGGTTTCAAGTGCCCGAGTTTATTCTCAGAAATGACAGAGGATCCTACATAAATTTGACAGTAAGAATTCATTTTAAAAAAATTCATGCCTAAGGAAATTTTGGTGAAATTCGAACTTGTACCAAGGTTATAGACTCAGTTTTCTGGCAAAAAATTTTCAGTCATGATTATCGACAAAAATATTTCCATTAGGAGGACATCTAGGTGTAATTTTCTATTGGACAAGTGTGAGTTTCAGGTGAACATATGTTGACAGGAGAATGCTAAGTGTTACATTGTTATAACCATATGTTCACACACACACACATATTTGAAATTTAAGTGTTTATGATTTTTTTTAAAATTCAAGAAATTTCATGTGGGCCCCACATTTTCCACGTGGGCATGTGTGATGTGGATTAGCCATGTGGGAAGGAAGATATAATGTGCACTAGCCACGTGGGTTCATAGTATAGTTGGTAGCATTGGAAGGGATCATATATGTGGGTGGAATCCACGTAGGACATAAAGAAGTTTGTATAAGAAATGGATGGCTCATATAGTATCGGGGATGTCAAATTGTTAGATTTGAACCGTTCATGTAGAATGGAGGTGATCACGTTTTATGGTAAGGGGTATGCCATGAAAAATTCATATTAAAACGTGCAATTTGGAACTTTTAATCTGATCCATTTGCGCAAAAGTAATGTGTCCAAGATTTATTCTAAGGGTCATGTTAGGAATGACCCAAATCCATCCTGCAAGTTGGATCAGGCAAGATTTGATTGTTCGCGCAAGTAAAGGTGCATGAGAGATAACGAAGGAACCCCTGCCACCAATGGATAGGATTAAATCGTGCATGCCCCAAATTTTAATCTTGTCCATCTGCACAAGGGGAGGTGATCGTGTCTTATCTAAGGGGAAACCGTGCCAATGATCGAGATTTAATCTAGGCCCACGATGGAAAGAGATCAACGGTTCTGGATGATTTCAGGGGCATGAAATAATCGTGAAATAATAAAGGAGGGTTCCTCCAAAACTGAAACCACCAAAGCATATTGGTTTTCCTCATAGTATTTTGGGAAGCACAAACCTGGTTTTCAAAACCACTATCGGGAATTCTCGAAACCACTCATCCACCCCTCCAAAACCAACATGCCAACCGAGTGCCATCAAGGCTTGAGAAAGATAGGTAAGCACCATGGGGACCAATCAAGAGCTGCCACATGGCCATGGGACCACTATGATGTCATCTGATTTTCAATAAATTTTTGTTAATGTATAGGAAAGAACGAAAAATGGCAGTGATTTCGGACACATGGTACTATTACTATTACTATTACTAATATTATAGACACATGGGGTTGTAATTTGATTATGGTAATAATTTTCATGGTTATTATGCCAAGATCATTAACATATATATGGCAATGTATTTGGTGCCCAATATTGGTATGTTATTGTATCGCTGAGTTTGATAATCTATTCTAGTTGTTTGGTTGAGAAAAATTGAAAATGAAACCCTGGGATCAAACTTGCACATTCTAAAATCAACTTCTAATTGTGATCTACATCAATGTCCAGATAGTTTTGAATCCCTAGGGAGGAATCCATGTTTAACAAAGGTCGGTTTCTTGGGAGGAATCTGTGTTTAATAGAGGTAGTTGTGGCATGTGGGGTAGGATTATGAATGCATTTTCTATGTGGGGTGGGGTTGTGGTGTGCACCTATGTGTGGTGTGTGGGATGGAGTATCTAATTTATTGCATTGCATGATCACATTTTTGAATCATTACATGATCGCATGACACACACTGTGTGGCAAGATTAAGAGGTTACAAATTTGGTTACAAACCTTCATGTGATTTATGGTTCTTTGATGCGGTCTCTAGTGACATGATTGTATTGTTGCATTTCCTTCTTAATAGAACATGACGAATTGGATATTTGGACGAACCAATATGGGCTTGAAATTTGATGTAACTAGATACCGGCTTGAGGTATGTCTTCCAGGTTGAAATGTGGGAGAGTTTATTATATGTATTTTTTTGTTTTTGTTTTTTCTCTTTTGGTTGCATTTCGATCCATGAAAATATTTCATTAGTTGTATTTGTTGTGTTTATATTTATGTTTAGTTGGATTTTAAGCTTTTAGTTTTTAAATTTAGTTGTAATTTCCCCCTATATTATAGTTATTAAATTTAGTTGTATTTCTTGCTTTATATTTATGTTTCAGTTATTAAATTTATTTCTTGTTATTTGACAAACAAAGCCAACATGCTCTAATTACATTTATATTTGTGTTTAATTGTATTTTCAGTTTTTTTCTATTAGGAAGTTTTCTTCTTAGAATTTGATTTTAACAGTATGAGAGAGTGTCGATCGTTTGGTTATGAGATAATGTCTTTATAGCTTTGCAAAATTAAGGAAAACTCTATCAGTCTTCCTTTGGAGTTTGATTGTTCACAGTCTTTAGGTTTGTCTTTAAATTAAACTTCATAAATATGCAACATTTTAGTAATATTTGGACTTAACATAAAAAAAAATTGACACCGTAAATTTACATAGAACATAAACTAACCGTCATAAAAAACATGTTCTTGTCAAATCAAATTTTCAATTGATAGGAAATAATAATTTGAAATTTGAGGCCTGACCCAACATACAATTGATGGCTTGAAAAATATTTGGAATTTCATTATTGTCTTTACAATGTTGTGAAAACATGTCAAATATGTTTTTAGATGGAAAAAAAGTTCTAGACTAGTAGACACTGGCAAATCCCACAACAAGAATCATTTGAATGCTACCAAATTCCAAGCCTACTTTGTAGCTATAGCCCTCCAATAACCATTTGGAAAACTTGGTGAGGATGCACCTAATCTTAATGTGCGTGAAACCAAGCTAGCTTAATTCCAATATCTAGCCATTAGAATGCTCTATTTCCAGCAATTCTCCACAAACAGTCGAACTAAAAATATTGTGAAATTACAGATTTTAGTTGCTCAAATTGCGATTTTGTGCATCTGGGTAGCTTTAGAGCACATATTTTTGTCTATATTTACAATTTCAAGTTGTTGTGAATGCAGTTTCACACTGCTAAGATTTCCATGGGGAATTTTGGCTGGTTTCACGTCGAAAGAGGGGACGAATGAGTGCTCCTTATTCCATGCCGGTCATGATGACATGTACGAACCCGAAGATTGGATTTGACCCATCCATCCACCCAAAGGTCAGTGACCATAAGCTCTCTCAGGAGTAATCTGATAGAACCCATCTTTCGAGTACTTTCACATTCATTTTCGACAGTGCTGGTGTTTTCTTCATCTTCGTCGGTGTTGGTTTTTCTTTTGTTTCCGATGGTGCTTATTTATTAAATTGATTCTGCTCCTCTTCCTTGGTTCTTGTTGAAAATTCCAACCAATGTATCTCCTAATTTGATATTTTTCCCCTCCATCAACCCTCTTCCTTGTTTTGGTGTTACAGGTTTAGACAAGGGCAAGCAATGGATTTCAAGCAGTGCTCTGCACAGTGGCGATCTCCCATATAGGAAGCTTTTATACCAAACTTCTTTAGGCCTATTTCCTGGTTTTATAATGGCATATGGTAGGAATTGTGGCCCTATTGGATGAATTAGAAACAACCTAAGTGTTATGCAAAATTTTTCCAAAAAGAGCATGAAAAGAGCAGAAATAGATCATAAATAGTACTCCATTAATTTATTGAAGAAAATAGTTGAATAACAAGCCTCTTTGAGGGGGAAACCTCCTTATACAATGTACTAAGTACATAATACAAGACAAGACAAGATACTCCAAATGAAAAGGTCTCCTTCCTATATATAGGAGACTAAGGGATACAATCCCAAGTAATTGACCCAAGCCGACGTAACTAATATAACCATACTAATGACAATTAAAACTAATGGACCAAAGACGACATGGAAACTAATGTAATGAACCGAAATATAGGGGGAAATGTGCCCATATTTAGGGCTTAACATGCCCATCTAATTCAGACAAGTGTTGTCCTCAATGCTTGATTAGTTGTGGATGCCTTTGTATGAAGGACTCATCTTCCCATGTTGAATCTTCAACTGGTAAGTTCTTTCACTTTATGAGGTACTCAATAATAGCCCGACTTTGTAGTTGTTTGGTCCTTGTTTCAGTGATTTTTTCAGGTTCCAATATGAATTTTTATTCTTCATCAAGCTCTGACAAGATTGTTTGAATTGGGATCTTGTCTCCTATTACCTTCTTTAAGAAAGAAACATGGAAAATTGAATGTACTGTTGAAGATGAAGGGAGCTCCAATTTGTAAGCCATACTACCAATCTTTTGCAACACTTTATAAGGACCATAATACTTGGGTGCTAATTTATTGTCCTTATTTAGTTGCTTGAGATACATCT
This sequence comes from Larix kaempferi, assembly GCA_027924585.1. NCBI lineage: Eukaryota > Viridiplantae > Streptophyta > Pinopsida > Pinales > Pinaceae > Larix > Larix kaempferi. Next base: position 1,938,018 of record BSBM01000550.1, read on the forward strand.
TCTTGTAAGGTTGTAGCCTCATAAATACCCAATCCCCTTCTTCAAAAATCCTTTCATTGCGATGTTGATCAGTTTGTTATTTCATCCTGTTTTTTGACATAGTTGGTTGTCCTTAAATATCTGGAGAACTTCTTGCTGGTGCTCTATGTGATATTCTATGTCTTGAACTTTAGATTTTCCTCTTAAGGGAGATGTGATAGATGGAGGTTGGTACCCATAAAGTGACATAAATGGAGACATTTTTGATGATGTATGGGAGGAAGTATTGTACCACCATTCTTCCAAAGACAACCATTTCACCCACTGTGTTTGTTTATCAGATGCAAAACAATGAAGATATCCTTCCAAACACTTGTTCACTATCTCAGTTTTCCCATCATATTGAGGGTGATAAGATGAACTATGAGCCAATTGAGTACCCAATCAAGAAAATAATTCAGTCCAAAATTTTCCAGTGAAAATTGGATCTCTATCACTTACAATAATCTTCAGATTTTCATGTAACTTCTGAACAATTTCCATAAAGGCTGCAACTATTGTAATTGCATAAAAAGGGTCAGAGAGTGCACAAAAGTGTGCATATTTCGTGAGTCTATCAACAACCACCATAATAACATTCTTTCCTTCAGACTTGGGTAGACCTATGATAAAATCCACAGAGACTTCCTTCGAGCATTGGCAAGGTATGTTTAATGGTTGTAGAAGTCTTGGGGTCTTAACTGTTTCACCCTTATTCTGTTAGAAAACCAAACATTCAGCCACGAACCTTTGAACATTAGATTTAAGACCTTCCCAAAAAAATTCCTTCTTGACCCTGTGGTAAGTTTTCAGGAATCCAGAGTGCCCACCAATAGGAGAGGCGTGTAATTCTGAGGCGACCTTCTACTTGAGTTGGGAGTTTTTGCATAAATATAAGCGATCCTTATACCATAGTGAATCATTTTCCCACACAAAATTATCTGATACACTAGGATCGTTCTGTAGCTTTTGAATGAGCATCCACACCGATATGTCATTTTTCCATTTTTCCCTTGCCGCTACTACCCAATATGGTTGTAGAATGGAAATAGAACAAAGTAATGACCCGACATCTTCATCTTTTATGGAGAGTGCATCTACCATCACATTAGGTTTCCCCTTTATATAGATGATTTCAAAGTCATATCCCAACATCTTGGTTACCCACTTTTGTTGCTCTTCTGAAGACAGTCTCTCTTCCAAGAAGTATTTAAGACTATCATGATATGTTTTGAATATCCAACACCAGAGTTTCAAGTAATGATTGCAGATGGCACCAGAGTTTCAAGCAATGATTGTAGATGGAGGAACTATCATCTGGTCAGGGAAATTCCATAATATAAATCTTATTATGGGGGAATATGTGTTGAATAGTCCAATGATTGCTATTCCAATGGGTGGTGCTGATATTGTGTTAGGATTTCAATGGTTACAATCCTTGGGAACTGTGGATTTTAATTTTTAGAAGCTTTTCATGAAATTTTTATGGGAAGGAAAGGAATATGAGGTACAAGGTATCACAGGGAAACCAATAAAGGTGATAAGCTCTAATGGTATGAAAAAATTGATGAAAAAGGGACATCAAGGTGTAATTGCACAATTATGCTCATTAGATGTTCAAACATATAAGCCTCCTATTTCCCCAGATCTCCAAAGGGTCATTAATAAGCATTCCAAGGTATTTGAAGATATTCCGAAAGGTCTTCCACCTGTTTGAGATTTTGATCATGCCATTCACTTAATTACAGGAAGTGTTTCTCCTAATATCAGACCTTATAGATACCCCTATGGCCAAAAGAGTGAAATTGAGAGTATGGTTGAATAAATGTTAGAGGATGACATAATCAGGCCTAGCCAGAGTTATTAATTTGCACCAGTGGTAATGGCACACAAGTCGGATGGATCATGGTGTATGTGTCCAGATTATAGAGAGATTAAAAATATCATCATTAAAGATAAGTTTATCATTCTTGTCGTTGATGAATTGTTAGATGAATTACATGGAGCAATTTTCTTCACAAAGTTGGATCTTCGTTCCGGGTATCATCAAATTATAATGAAGGATGAAGACATCCCAAAAAAAACATTCAAAACTCATGAAGGTCATTATGAATTTCTAGTCATGCCATTTGGTATCACAAATGCGCCTTCCACATTTCAAGGTTTGATGAATTCCATTTTCAAGCCTTTTCTTAGAAAATTTGTGTTAGTATTCTTTGATGATATACTAATCTATAGAAAGTCTTGGGAAAAACATGTTCAACATGTTGAAAGGGTACTACAACTACTACAGGAGAAACAACTATATGCAAAACCTTCCAAATGTTTCTTTGGGGTGAAGGTGGTAGAGTATTTGGGTCATATTGTATCTCGTGAAGGTGTCCAGGTAGACCCTAAGAAAATTAAATCCATGATAGACTGGCCGATTCCCAAAACATTGAAGAATATTCGAGGATTATTAGGTCTGACAGGGTACTACCGCAAGTTTGTTCGAAATTATGGAAGAATAGCAGTGCCTCTAACAACATTATTGAAGAAAGATGCATTTTCTTGGACTAGAGGCAACTCAAGCTTTTGAACAACTTAAACAGGCAATGTTCCCATATTTAGTGCTTAACACTAAGAGTGGAGGATTTGGCTAAGTAGATCGAATAAATTCAAAAGAATATCGGTAAAAAATGCGACAAACATGACATGGAGGTCATGGAGAATAGATTGGAGGAAAAGTTGGATAGCAAGTTTGCGGCCCAAAATGAAGAACTGATTGAACAACAAAGAAGGATCATCACCGAACATGCCACGACTAGCCAATTTCATTGTGATGCCGATGGGAGTCCATCAAAATTGGTAGGCTCTCAATAGTCCCCTCAAGGTGGAAAGTCTCCCTCAAGGGAAAAATCAATGGATATTGATTAAGGGAATGAAGCAGTTCACCCACTAGGCTCTCATTGTCAGTTAGTTTTGGGAAAGTGTTTTGATGGTTGTAGTTTTCTAGGGATAATAGAAGAATAGAATGGAAGGATGGAAATAGACTGTGCCCTATTTTGAAAAGGCCCTTCCGTTCATTTTTTATAGGCAATTTTGTTTTGTAAGGGTTGTATTTTTATAGGGACAATAAATGAATAGAAGAGCAGAAGGATAGTACTAGACTGTGTCCTATTTTGCAAAGGCCCTTCCATTCATTTTGTATAATTGGGATAAAAGATAGTTCAATTGTTTTATCTCGTTGTTTGGTTTGGTCGCAACCCTTATGAAATATATCAGATGAATATAATGTAAGCACTATTTGGTTCTATGTGTTCATTTCTACCCATTTGTTTCTCCATACGAGCATATCTATGGTTGTAAACTAGATTAGAATTTCTGTCACCTCCACTTCATTTTGGGTTCACATGTTTCCATGTTTTAATATAAATATTTTTGTTGATACCTTCTAGTAATAGTATGAAAAAATATTTCCAAAATTAAAATAAAAAATTGCTTGTCAATGATGAAGTGACAATCATTCCACCTCATTGCAAACGAAGAGCTACCACTCTTACATCATGTCAATAGTTAATTCTTAAGAATAAATACTTGAAAGTTGAGACTAAATGTATTTGTGAATATGAAAGTGGTATAATATACTATTGATACGGGAACTTACTAGTTACGTTGTGTTATCCCATGAGATGTTTCAAGGATGAATAGAACTATGGAAAGGCACGATTGGATCAATTTTCAAATTTAGATATTTAGAGCTTAATATTTTAAAGGAGTGTAGAAACAATAATTTTCTTTTGCACCTTAGTAAAATTTCTACAATTACTTTCTTTTGCACCATTTGCACCTTTCTTTTAGATTTATTCTATATTTATTCATAACATGAAATCTCTATACCATTCATACCACTAATCATACATTCATATCAATTCTATAAAAATGGTGCAAAGCTTTCTAATTAGATATTTTAATATCTCACGAATATTTACATGAATAGAGCACATATATGGAATTCACAGTAGAAAGAGAAAATTACAAGGAGAATATAATGCTGGTATACATCAAGATCTTAATCTCCAAAGCTCATTCTCTGTTCTGGTGGAGCATATTTCTCCATATTTTAAGTTGATTGGTCTGTTGGAGCCTCCTCTGCCTACTCTGTCAACTAAGGGATTTCTTGAATTAATGTGGATGTTGGTTGAGGAATTGTTTGAGTGGATAGGGATGTCTTTTGTAATTTCATTGTTGAGATATTTAACTCTAGATAATCCACCATTTTCATGTACTTTTCCTATAGCAACTTTTCCATTTTTTGTAATCGCGCAAGCATTTTCTTCCATTTTCCACTAGATAACTCTTCATCCCGTGTATGCTCCACATTGTTTTTTTCAATTATTGATTCTACGTATGTTCTAGCCTTTTTGCTCAATGGATCTATCTCTATCTCATCAATCTCCGTATATTCATGGGATTCTTAAACTGATGTCTTAACTCCTCCTCATGACTATTTAGTGTTCCGATTCAGGTCACTGCTCATGGCTACTTGGACCTGCTCCCAAGTCAACAAGTTAGCCACTTTTCCCAATTATAGCGAGGCAGGTAATTGTTAAAATGACTGTCTATGGTAAAATGTAAATATAGGGGTAAAATTCAGAATTACCCAATGGGTTCAAGCAGTAGCCAGTGGGCGGACCATTGTACTGTGGTGTTCATTCTTTGGTTGCAAATATTTAGGAAGGAACTTTCATTGTGCTTTGGTTGTCGACAAGAATTGTGCTTTAGTTGCAGAGATGAATGGGGCATCTTTTGAATATATAACACTTTAAAAAATTCAAAATTCAAAATTGGCCATGCAACACAAATCCATATTCAGACCACCTAACACATGTCAGTGTCCCTTGGTTCTCCTTTGCCTTAGTGCTTGGGCGCTATTTATTAGCACTTGGTGTCCTACTTGTTGTCCCTTAGGTTGTACCTTCACTAGACTTAAAAAAAATTACTCTTTTATATCATCCATAGATTTGGACAATATGTAACATGTATTTTAATGAATTTACAATGACAAGGAGGGTTGTGCAGGTAGCACCATTTCTGTGCCACTTTAAGTCATTGAGACTGTTAGTACTCTAGATGCACTAGGCTCGAAAGATATTCGGAGTTTCAAAAAATGGAATGAAGGATGTGAGATAAATTTATAGAGGACCAAAATTTATATGATATAAGCCCCTAAGAGCTCAAGATCATGGTAAAAGAGCTAAAAGTGGGTGCCTAGAAAGCAAATGGGTGGATTTTTGGGACGATGGGTGGAAGACCATGTGCTAATAAATAAGTCACTGGGCATTATGGAAAAAGAGAAGAAGGGATCGAGAGCAAATACCAAGCACTTGAGGGTAAAAGCGCTAGAGAACCAAGGAGTAGATCGTCCCAAAAATATGTCATATATAGTGCATGGAAGGATACCACATCAATAAGGTACATGAAAGATAAGGAATCCCCATCGAGTCATTGGGACGAAAATTCCATGCTACATGGTGATTTTCGATTGACAACGACTCCCAAAGTGAGTGCATGAAACCACTTTTAGGTCCAAGCCATTACCTCCTAGATTGCTGAAAGACAATTTTCAACAGTGCCCGCGTAACTTGAAAAAGTAGCCTCCATGGTAGAAAGAAAGAAGAGGTGGCATACACATATGCCGATTGGAACATGACACATCTAAAGTGGCTTAGATGACGTCATCCAAAAATCACTCAACAACGCTATCTGGCCAAATTCAAATCCATTAAAGAAAAAGAAATTCAAAAGGTGACCGAATTCTGCTTCTGTTAAAAAGGAAAGTACCTATACAAGATTTATAATGGAAGCATTTTCACCCAGTACAGAGATTCGTCCGCTAGTTACTCATTTACCCACTAGGTAATTTTAATTTTCGACCTCTACCAATTTCAATTTTACTATAAGCATATATTGTTACACATGGCGTCATCGTTGAAATCCAGAATGCCCAGTCCAACATCACCTTTGATGAGCACTTATATGAACATGATGCAAATGTATTTTACATTGTTGTGGTGTTCTCTGAACTCAACCGTACTATCCTCGAAGGTGAGGAAAATTCGACCACAATACGTCAAGAGCCTTGCCACCTTTGGGAAACCAATATCGCCCGTGTAGTATGTATGCAAAATGTACATTTCCCTGAATTCATCACATGGTGCACCTCCCACTACTCTCCTGATAAGCGAGTCATAATTTCCTGGGACCAATCAAACCCCCTTTGTATTATATCGAGAGATTCCCTGGCCAAGATGTTGTGCTTATCATACCTACTGGCTTTGCAAGCCTTGGATGATGAATCCTTGCCTGCTTCATACCAAGCCCTAAACCGGTTGAAAGGAACCATATCCTATCTCAACACATGAAGGAAGGCATTCAATTCCTAGCCATCCCCCCTCCATATTCAACCTCTATATTTTCAGAAATCTCAAGGAAGTCTTTGATCCTTATATGTATCATACTGGGATATGACCATGATGAATCAATAGATGAAACTATTCTCGAGTTCCTTACCCTCCTAACCCTAGCAACGGGGTTTATGCCCCTCATATTTGAATTATGTAAATATCTAATAAAGGTGATCCATTCCCAACTCACATACTTCCCTGCTCTAGAAACGTTTAGGTATCCTTGATACCTTTTCTTCATGTTCCTATACCAAAATTATGCACACATCAAAGAGATGGGATTGAATGCAAGAGACTAGACAAGAAATATGTTACATGCATACAAGTGGACAGAATTGGCCCTAAGACAACTAGGAAACCATAACTTTCAGGATTTTAGAGACAGGGTTATGATAATAGCATATTCCCTTTAGAATGATGCATATCCACCCAGGATTTTCCCTTTGTACCAAGGAATAATGTAGTTGAATCTAGACACTAGGGTGGAAGACTGGTTTGTGTACACAGATCACTTTGTCATCAGAGTTTATGGTTTCAAAGAGGAACCCTACAAGTTGCCAATTTTCTTGAATCCCAAGGTGTTTACTCTGGAGTATATTAGGCAGAGATTCCTTTCAGATCAGGTGCATTTTTTTCAAAGTAAAGCACCATATCACATTAGATTGGATAAAGAGGTAGTCCCATTCTTTGTGAGAAACATAGGTTCCTTGTATTATGAATAAGACATGCTCAAGCAATTGAAGTTGGAAAGGGAAAAGGAATGGCCCTATGACTGACATCAGGTCATCTCCAAGAAGAGAATAAAAAATGATAATTTTGCATACAAATACATGTCTCACCTAGATGAGGAAAGGATATCCAACTTATGGAATTGGGAGCAAGTTCATAAAACCCTGAGCTGTGGTTTAGATCAGAATACTAAAGGGTCACAAGTAGGATCTAAGAGACCAGTAGAAGAGACACATGCATACATGGATATTGATGAACCTAAGACAAATCCATTGACTAAGAAGGATAGAACTGAAATCGAAGCAGAAGTTGAGCAGAGCATTTTCATGATCATTCAAAAATTAAGGAGATGTTAAGTGAGTTAGAGGCAGTACCAAATCAACCACAAGCAAGAAAAAACATGCCATCTATGACTATAACACACTACCCTACGTTGGTGTTTAACAAACCTCGGCTGCAACAAAGATCCCTTGATATAGTTCCAACTCAGGTGCAACCAACACTACACACTAAATATGTACTCATAAGGAAGTAGAGTTTGGAAACTATAAAGAAACTAGAAGGAAAGATAGACCCAGAGAGAAGAGTATGATGATAGTAGCTAATCATATGGAGAATACACTCAGAATGTGTATTACCCCCATTTTGACTCTTAGGATATATTGGCCTTTAATGTAAATATTGTAAACATGTGATGTATGTTTTCCTAGCATGGAGCTCAAGGCCAAGGCCCCGCTAATGGATGCTCAGATTTTTAGTTAAAAAGGAAAGTATTAGATATTATGTTATCCATGTGCTATTAAGCCATGGAAATTGTAAAAATGATGTAAATAAACATCATGCAATAAATACCAAAAAAACTGGCTATGGAAGCAACTAATAAGAGGGGGCCATGTGTATCCACTAGGGAGTGGTGAAGGGGATTGTGGGGTTGAACCATATGTTTCCAAATGTCATCTTGAGAACCCATTTGAATTTCCTTGCTAACATTTAATCCTGTTGTAAGGAAGTAGTTGAAGAAATCAGTTCATGGCTTCAATGGAGCATGGGCAGCCCAAAAATTCGTATGGCAAGTATGGGCTCTGTTTTCTTGACCCACAAGTCACTCTACCTCATGGGAGTTCATTCTTCCTCATCCCCATTCCATTGTTGAACATATAAGCTTCATTTTTCATCCTTTACATATGCCCAACAGTGAGAAAAACTAGAAATCGCAACTCTGAGAAAAGCCATGTTTTGAAGTGCCAAAAACGCCCAGAAATTTGTGTGGACAATGAAATCCAGTGGGGGATCCATAGAACTGAACCTTGAGGAGAATTTGAGAGTGTTAGATGCCCAAAAATCCATGGGAGACCCCTGTTTTAGAAGCCTGAAAGTGGAAATCCGTGAATGAGATTCACGTGGGTAGAATTGAGAAAACCCAAGCGTGAATGACAAAGAAGAAGATAGAACAGAGATTGGAAGTGCTTGATAAACCCAACCGTGTGTTGGCTTAGCATGATTGTTTGTGTGAAACCATGGCTGTGAGTGAACCTGTTTAGTTCCTCTTTAGTGGATACACAAACCAGCTCGGGGGTGGTCTCTCAGCTGAAAGAATATAGGCTGGACAAAGACCTATGGTTGGGTGGAACGTTGCTCTCACATAGCCAGTTGCTTGGACAACTTCATCTTAAAAGATAAGTGCTCTCTATGGTTTAAATTATGTCCATTTTGTGTTTTGTTATGAATGTTTAATTATTCATGTTAACTGAATGAAATGATTATCTTAAATTAGTCAGTATAAATCCTATGCATAGCATGAGAAGGGGATTAATTCTCCGTGTGTTGTTTCCTCATTCTTCCTGGGAGAAATCAGCAGATACATCTGATTTTGTGTGTGTGTTAAAATGTTTTAATTATTCCGTTGTATAATTTAATTGTGCATTTATTTTTTATTGTAAATTTCGTCATATGGTTGTGGGGAAGAATCAGACACCCCATGTTGCGTTCATGTTTCCTCTGTGGGTCAGGATGACGGGAGGGGATGTGACGGAGTGGTATCAGAGCCCATGTTGCAGCACTGGGGCTACTTGGGATGAACTATGAGCTTACATGCAAATATCATAATGTTTAAAGAGGTATTGCTGAAGTTTGGGGGATAATTTGATTGAGATAATGATGGAATCAAAGTTCTCATAAGTGGCAAGGGATCACATAATTATATAACTCTCATCGAGAGCTTTCCAACGGTACCAAATTTTCCCAATTTGGATTTGGGATGAGAAAGTTATGGGTCTGAGAAGTTATGCGGTCGGGCTTCTGCATTTCCGATTTTTGCATTACAGATTGCGGAAGTGACATTTTCGGAGGTTCAAAAATTGGCGTTCCGCAATTCCTAGTTCCGCAGTACGGATTGCGGATTGCGGATTGCGGAAGTGACATTTTCGGAGGTTCGAAAATTGGCGTTCCGCAGTACGAATTGAGGATTGTGGAAGTGACATTTTCGGAGGTTGAAAATTGGGTGTTCCGCATTTTCGACTCCCACAAAGCGGATTGTGGATTGGGGAAGGTGTGGATTGTGGATTGTGGATTGCGGAAGTGACATTTTCGAAGTTGAAAAATTGACGTTTCGCATTTTCGACTCCCGCATTGCAGATTGCAGATTGCGGAAGGTGCAGATTGCGGGTTCGGAAAAAAATAAAAAATAGAGAGCCTGGAACTCGATTTTTGGATAGCAGGAGCATGAAGACTCAGAATTAGATGAGTCCAGTGGTGTTAGGAGGCCATTGGCGAAGGCCATGAAAGAACCAGTGAGGGTCCCGAGCCCATTATGCTCCAATTTGGCATAAAATTAGAATTAATGGCTTTTACAAATTGGTGTCCCGAAGCTTGGTAGCAGGTCGGATTGAGCTAAAATCGATATGGAGCGACCATGGAGCAGGGAAAATGTTAAGTTTAGAATCTTGGATCCAAAATGCAAAGGATGTGGAGTCAGGGTATGCGAGAAGGCCAAAAAGCGATATTCCGGGCCAAGTTTTCAGAATTTTGAAAAGCTTGCAATACATGGAAGTGACCCCAAATGTTGGATTCAAGAAATACACTGAACTTGACATTTCATCTTCTCATTAAACAAATAATTTCCGTTAGACAAAGATTTTCCAGAAATGCACAATTTGGAAGATAGCCATTTTTGGACAATTTTGAAATTTTGGGAAAAGTGGAAAGTTAAAAAATGGTCAAACCCATAATTTTATAGAATTTGACTGGTACATCGGAACAAGGATCCGAAAGTTTTTGAGTGTTCCTTGTTATATGGACTAACTTCTCCCGGTAGAAGCATTTTCATGATTCTTCATATATTAGCTTCTACAAGTGGTTGAAGTTGGCATTTCAGAATAAAATACAGCTGTGTAAAAAGTGCAGAATTTTGGTAGAAATTGTCATTTTTGAGGTAATGTGATTTCCACACTCAAAGTCGGAATGAAGCACATGGATAGGAATTGGAAAGCTTATCCTTAGGGAACAATGGTGCATAACCATAATTTCAATGAGGTTTTCATGTATCATAGATATTTAGAGCAGAAAAGTGCCAGTGGTTATTTTGACAAAAAAAAAAATTTGGTTGTCAATATGGACAATTTCTAGAATTGCATGCTTAGAAAGTAGCAAGTAGGAATATTATACATGAGTACATGTATTGAATTGCTTCTTGGTGAGAAAATCATAGCTAATGATTCCTTGTGTGCTTGCTAGAGGCCATGAAATCAGACCAACTATGATGTGAAAGAGGAATCCCATGCGATGATGAGGGATTGGAAAGGGAGGATTCCTTAACCCCTGTTTTGCTGCTCTATTTATATTTTATGAGCTTGATGTACATAAAATTATGGCATGGGAATGCTAAAAATACAAGAGAATAGATGGATGGCATGAATATGCACTGGTTGGCATATTAATAAACATTGCACAGTGCATGAGCAGATGTTTGTGCACGCATATAATATTACATATTGGTAAAAGTAGTGAGGTTTTACATATGCAATGAACCACTAATGGTAAATATTGTTGTTGATAATCACTATTGGTGTTGGTATTGGTTGTAGGACCAAAGACAACAGAAGCATGTCTAAAGATGTTGATGATGTTGTTGCATGTGACCAACAACCTTATGAAGAAAATGTTAGGGCCACAAATCCATGATCAAGAGGTTGGTGGAAAAATTCTGTAATCCTCTATAAGAGACCAACTGATCAAGTAACATCAAAGGTGTAAATGGGATCCATGCAGGTAATGGTTTAATTATGATGATTGCATAAGTGTTGAAAGGGGATTGGGTAATAATCCCTTGAACCATATTTAGTAATCATAAAATGGTATGCCTATAAGGTTGAATGCATTCATGTGAATACCATACTGCCATAGTATGGTGGAGTATGGAGTGGTGAAGGCAAGAGGTCTCATACCATGTGACTGTTTAGGAATTCATATTGCATTCATATAAAAATATATCATGTCATGTGTATGTTGGTTATGAGTTTAATAACCAAAGCAAGTGAGGACCAGTGGTCCTGATTATGGTAACGCATGCTATATGAGATAGTCATGGTTAATGCCATAATGTGGTTGGAATGATAATGCTATGGTGCTCAACAAGTATACCATGAAATCCCTATTGGTGTTAATATGGATGAAATTTCTTGCCAACAGCCAAGGAGTGAAGAAACCTTTGATGTGTTGTTTGGGTGGAGAAGGAAGGCATCCATATAAATTAACCAAGTGAATTTGGGAGATTGTTGGGTATGGTGTTGAAGCACTAGCTAGAATGTCCAAATTACCATAATAAGAAACCTGTGTAGGCACCAAGATGTCTTAGATTAATGTTGTAGTGCATTGGGTACATTGAGTAAATGCACATTAAAAGATTTTGCAAATATTGTGGTTGCATTGAGTAAATGCACATTAAAAGATTTTGCAAATCTTGTGGTTGCATTGAGTGAATGCACATTAAAAGATAAGGTAAATGTTGTAAATGTGCATGCATGAGTGTGGGTGCACATGTTGTGATGCATTGCATGAATGCATGGGGATGGTGTATGTGTTATTGCAAACTAAATACTGGATGAGATGATGAATTGATGATAATTCTAGAATCATTTCATTAACTGCTATGAATGCAAGATATTAAGTGCATGAAGAAGGTAGTCACGATCGATGGGATACCGGAATGCTCTGTGGAAGGGAAGAGTTGTATAAATGATATGGCTGTGAAGTAATGAGTATCTAAAAATTTCATTTAAATTGCATGAATGATGTGACTGTACCTTGCAATTTTAGTATGATAATGATTCACATGAAGTAAATGAGTTTTGGTGATATTGAGATGTTAAAAGCTAGAAGTGTTTGAATTATGGAATGTTATAATTCTGAAAATGCTTCAGTGACTGTTGCAACAATGAAATATTATATGCATAGAGACTTACAAAGTGTTTGGCTGATTGAAGTTTTAGATTTCAGGTAGATTGTTTTGGGCATGGCAAGATGGGTAAGTCCACGATGAAGGTTGGAATCTACCATGTGAAAGATCCAAACCTCATGAGAAGGATCTCATGGTCGTAAAAAAAGTTTATGTGCAGAACAGATTGTCAATTTTGGACTTGTAGATTTCAGATTTGAGAATTTGTTGATAATTGCTAATCACCGTTGGCTTGCATAGAATTGTGTCAGGAGGACGTGTTGTAAGTGGATTTTCATGTTATGGTAGCAAGCATAAAATCCTAATGGGAAGAGTGGTGTCACTTACAATAGACAAACAGTATGAGGATAGCCTCATGACTAAGCAAATCGATTCCTGTAGTAGACAGAATTGCAAATTCATATTGAATTTAATTATTAGTGCCATTGATTGGTTATGGAACAATCATATTTGAATTTTATTTTTAAATGTTGATGACTGTTTGGCTATTTGATAAGTGTTCTAGGAAGACACATTGCAGGAAGACCATGTGTGATGGCCTGCAGAAGCCAAAATCCATGGGAAGGACACCATGCTTTGGAAATGGGTTTCGTGTGAAACACCATTGCATATTTTAAGGATGACATATCAGTTGAACTGCATGTGGGAAAACCATGTGAGTGAGATGGTAAAATTATGCCAAGAAGGTATATGTGGGTTATGGAGTGTGAAAGGATTAGGGTGGAAAACTGAGCGACTATTAACTCAGAGAAGGGAGCCCCCATTGCTCATTAATGAAGAAAGACTACATCTGCAAATGGATAAGTGTTCTGTGACCCTAGCTAAGAAAATGCATGTCTAATTGTTAAAATCAATATGTAGGGCATGTTTTGATTTTATTTCCATTATGGAAGACTATTTGAGTATGAGTAGGGCCTACATGACTCACATCGCAAATGGGTGCACACTTTTTTGATGTTGGGTTATGACAGGATTGTCAATAATGACTACACCCTAAGGGAATGGACGGATTCCCAGTGTTTCAATATTTGATAGTGAATGTTATGAAATATGTTTACGGTTTTAGAGCAACAATACTGATGAGCTTGCTTATCCATCTTGTGTTGTTAGCTTGAACATATGCAATTTGGTGATGCACATAGAAGAAGCAAAGTGAAAGGTTGTTGTGAGGGGTTGTGGTGGAAGGGTTGTTGTATGTGAAAGGTTGTTGTGAGGGGTTGTTGTGAAGAGGTTGTTGTGTGTGTGAAGGTGTGGTGATATTGGTGAAGGGATGTTATATGACTATGGCTCTGTAGTAGATCCTTGACCTAGAAATGGTTGTGGTGCAGTTTCCTTCCATTGGATGATGATCCACACGGATGTGCTGGCTTGGCAATGGAGAGGGAAAACCATGTATGGGACTGGTTTGGCACCACCAATGCTTGGTAAATCCAGAGAGTAAACTGGCTGCGAATTAACTACTTGATGTTGTGGAGTAGCATGTGTGCTAGCCAAACATGCACCCCATAGGTGATCCAAGGTTTGTAAATCAGAGAAGGAAACCCATGGAGTAGCGAGGAAATGCCCAATACAGATAAGTATTTAATTCTCATTCATTTCTTATATTGGATAATGAAAATTTCATGAACAAATCTTATGAAAACCAAGCTGATACATTATTGTTTCTATGATTGGAAACTTTGGTCATTGCAGGAAATCAAGAACTATGAAGGCATTCAAAGGATGCATTTGGACATGTAACTATCCTAGAAAGCTCCGTATGAGCAACAATGCAAGATGGTGCTAGTGGGCTTGTGTGGGTCCTAGCAGCCAAGCATTTTGTAGACAAACCATGTGGAAAGGTTCCCTGGCTGAGAGGTCTTGGAAAGACCTTAGACACTAAGTGTCATAGCTAAGAAAGGGAAAGTCAAGCATTCACATTGAAGTGAAAGAGGCTAAGGAGCATGGAACCACAGTGGTGTCGTGGCTCACGATTGGAGCAAGATTAAGAAGGGAAAACCCTTACTCTCCTTTTTCCTTTTTATTGATGCATTTAGAAAACATAAATTTGTTGAATGCATGTTATGGCTGAAAGTAGAGTGTGTTTATTTGCTTGAAATAAATTGTGAATGTTGAAGTAGTTAATTCCCTGTGAAAAGATGGACATGAATGAGATCATGTGTCTATTGGGAAAGCATGAAAAGTGTGAACGTCTTATGGATAGAGCATGGGCTCTCCATGTCAATTGGGAAAATAATTGACTGATTTTTAATGTTTATGTTATGCTTGGCCTAACAAGATTTGTAATGATGAACTTCACAAGTGAAGATTGAAGCAAATGATTGCAGCTGTTACAAGCAAGTGTTGTTAGTAAGAAAAGTGTGGTCAGTTGTGCACATTGACTATGGCAGCAGACCAAAAGCTATTTGATTTGGCTGAAAACCTTCTCCAAACAATTTCCAAGACCCAAGAGAATCTTGGAGGAATGATCAAGCTACAAAATCAACAGAATGAGATGAACCATAAGGTTTTGCAGGACTTTGTTTGTCTGCAAAGGAAGGTAAAAAAAATTCTGGAAACAATCAGCCAAGGAAAGGAGAATGGATCAATGAGGATGCATTCATCCAATCAGTCCACTAACAAACGTTCCAGGTGGAAAGATTCAAAATAAATTGAGCAGGAATAGAAGAAGCGATCACTAAAATGTTGGGAATGTGGAGGAAATCATCTCTTCCGCAACTACCCAACAATGAAAAGCAAGAGGGATAGTAGCCATGAAGGTTTCAGACTTGTGGATGAGCTGGAAGATTAGAACTAGCAGGAGCAGCTTGTGGAAGCCAAAGGACTTGGTCCTGAAAGTTCAAAGCAAAGGATATAATGTAGGGCATAACTGCAAAGAGTTTTGAAAATTTTGGACATGTGTAAATTGTATATGTATTCCTAAGTATTGGAACATCGAGGATGGTGTTATTCTAAGGGGGAGGGGATTGTAATACCCCCATTTTGATCCTTAGGA
Organism: Larix kaempferi; assembly: GCA_027924585.1. Taxonomy (NCBI): domain Eukaryota; kingdom Viridiplantae; phylum Streptophyta; class Pinopsida; order Pinales; family Pinaceae; genus Larix; species Larix kaempferi. The sequence goes on from BSBM01000550.1 coordinate 1,953,658, forward strand.
TATATTGGATTTTAATGTAAATATTGTATACATGTGATGTATGTTTTCCTAGCGTGGAGATCAAGGCCAAGGTCCCGCTAGTGGATGCTCAGATTTTTAGTTAAAAAATAAAGTATTAGATATTATGTTATCCATGTGCTATTAAGCCATGGAAATTGTAAAAATGATTTAAATAAACATCATGCAATAAATACAAAAAAAAATGGCTATGGAAGCAACTAATAAGAGGGGGCCATGTGTATCCACTAGAGAGTGGTGAGGGGGATTGTGGGGTTGAACCATATGTTTCCAAATGTCATATTGAGAACCCATTTGACTTTCCTTGCTGACATTTAATTCTGTTGTAAGGAAGTAGTTGAGGAAATCAGTCCATGGCTTCAATGGAGCATGGGCAGCCCAAAAATTCGTAGACTGGTATGGGCTCTGTTTTCTTGACCCACAAGTCACTCTACCTCATGGGAGTTCATTCTTCCTCATTCCCATTACATTGCTGAACATCTAAGCTTCAGTTTTCATCCATTACACATGCCTAGCAGTGAGAAAAACCAGAAATCGAAACTCTAAGAAAAACCATGTTTTGAAGTGCCAAAAATGCCCAGAAATTTGTGTGGACAGTGAAATCCAATGGGGGATCCATAAACTTGAACCTTAGGGAGAATTTGAGAGTGTTAGATGCCCATAAATCCATGGTAGAACCCTGTTTTAGAAGCCTGCAAGTGGAAATCCGTGAATGAGATTCACGTGGGTAGAATTGAGAAAACCCAAGCGTGAATGACAAAGAAGAAGATAGAACAAAGATTGGGAGTGCTTGATAAACCCAACCGTGTGTTGGCTTAGCATGATTGTTTTTGTGAAACCATGGTTGTGAGTGAGCCTGTTTAGTTCCTCCTTAGTGGATATGCAACCCAACTCGGGGGTGGTCTCTCAGCTGAAAGAATATAGGCTGGACAGAGACCTATGGTTGGGTGGAACGTTGCTCTCACATAGCCAATTGCTTGGAAAACTTCATCTTAAAAGATAAGTGCTCTCTGTGGTTTAAATTATGTCCATTTTGTGCTCTGTTATGAATGTTTAATTATTCATGTTAATTGAATGAAATGATTATCTTAAATTAGTCAGTATAAATCCTATGCATAGCATGAGAAGGGGATAAATTCTCTGTGTGTTGTTTACTCATTCTGCCTGGGATAAATTGGAAGATGCATATGATTTTGTGTGTGTGTTAAAATGTTTTAATTATTCTGCTGTATAATTTAATTGTGCATTTATTTTTTATTGTAAATTTTGTCATACAGTTGTGGGTAAGAATTAGACACCCCATGTTGCGTTCATGTTTCCTTTGTGGGTCGGGATGATGGGAGGGGACATGACAGAATGTCAATCTTGGAGCCAAAATTCCCATTACCTAAAACAATTGATGAATGGAAAAAAGAGGAGTATAAAGTGGACTTTGGGAAATTCAGTCTCTTGGACAAAGTCATTTTTTACAGAGAGACAAGTGACTTATTGTGCAAAGATGGATGCAATACTCATCCAATGAGAACAAGATGAGACTTGCACTGTAGAAGATGGATAAGCTTCTAAAGGAAGATAAGGTAGCTGTCAAGGCCAAAAAAATCACTATCAAGGAGGTACAAAGAAAAAATGTGGCATTGGGGGTTGATCCAACTGATATTTCGCAGGTTTAATCTCTACTACAGTAGAAGGACAATAAGATTGATTTATTAAATAAGAGGTTGAATGTCCATGACATAGAGCATGTCAAAACTCTAGAAGTACTGGTAAAGTTTCAGGAAGAGAAGGATACAATAAGTGAGAACATGTTATACTATAAATCCCAGATCGAGGAATACATGAAGAAGGTAGATGATCTATAATTATAGATCTTAGCATTGAAATTGAGACAAAATTCCCTATTTACTCAATCGGTTTTTCAACCAGGAGTATCATCAGCTCAAGAAGTCCTTCAGTCAATAGACCAAACTGAGAAGGCTCGAACAGAATAGGATGAGTAGGCTCCCACATATTAGGTAGCTGTAGACATGGAGGAAGATGCTTCACTAGAGAAGTAAAAGGAGAAAGATTCCAAAATAATGGAGCTCGAGGATGATGTAAAGGAGAAAGAAGAATTTATTGACCAATTGGAAACTGAAAGAGATGTGCTAAAATGAAAAGTTTACAAATTAGAATGGAAGCTGCTAGGGAAGGGCCCCCTGAAAGGAGATAAAAGGATGCTACGGGGAAAAATAACATAAAAGGTCATTCAACATTGGTATCATTTTGAATTTATATATGATGAATTAGAACTAGCCACCATTGCTACTATTGAGATAAAGACAATGAAGGTGGAGATCAAATCCAAACTAGAGATTGTAGGAAGTGTGATCCATTACCTAGAAAACTGCACTAAAAGGAATTTGGAAGAATTTATGGTGACAAATAGAACACACTTGATAAAGTTGCCAACCAAGTGATAAGTAAACAAATTCTAAGAACATGGTTGAAATTAGGGTAAAGACCTTGCTATTAGAAATTGCATTTTAAGGGATGATTTAAGGATGCAATTGCAAAAGGATTGACCCACCTATGGTATAGTAATGGGGAATTATACAAGAAGAAAAAATTACCAGGAAATGCTAAATCAAAAGAAAAAAGAGGAGATGAAGTTTGATGATTTATATGGTCATCTAAAAGGGAATGTTGTGGTTGAGAAACTGACTAAGGAGTTCAATCTATGGATTAACCTAAGAGATATATTGAGAAGATTGCAACCTATCTCATATTATAATATTACAAATGCTAAGTTGGATTTGGACTCCATGAGGATCCATAAATATCCCACGGGTAATGAATGTCACCAAGTTTCTAAGTATCATAAGGTTGCTCTTCCACCACTACAATAGTCCAATCCGTTAGGACAACCATCCGAGCATTCAGCAGGGAAGTCTTTGAGGAAGACAAAGGAGCATCCAACTATACATGCAGGAGGACAATCAATTGGAAATCCACTTGAACAAAAGTTCACTAAAAGGGGATTGACTAAGAAGAAATAAGGAAAATAATACAGTTAGGTAGATGGAAGCAATAGTCTAAACAACGTGAAAGGGATAGAATAAGAATACAACTGGAAAATAGTTAAGATCAAACAAAATGTTGTTAACTAGGATCCTCTCCTATATAAGGTGAAATTGAAGGAGCAAAGGTTGGCATATTTTTGAGAGGGTATCTTAGAGAGTCGTTGAGTTTAATTTTGGAGATGATTTTTGTTTACATGAAATTAGTTTTGGAGATTAAGATCTTGATGTACATCGGTGTTGTCTTCTCTTTGTAATTATGACTTTCTACTCTAAATGCCATATTCGTACTCTATCTAGGTAGATGCCTCTTGATATAATGAAATCTCCGAGCAACAACATTTGCACCAAATTCACAACGTTGATATGAATGTATGTTGAACTTTGATTGAAATAAAGATTTCAAATTATGACCTTTGTTTCTTTAATCTATGTTCATTGCTGAAATAATGATTGATGTTATTTGTTGCTGTGTAAATATATTAATGTATTGACAGCCATTATCAAACATTTATCAAGTATGATTTACATTTTGTATAAGTACTGAATTCTTCATTGCTCACTATTTTTTCTTTCACTCTGAATGTGTAAGATTTGTCTTTGAAGGAACCTCACACACTTCTTTTGTGTATCCACCTTGTAAATTCACCCTCACCTACATTTGATTGCTAAATGTTCACCTAAAAATTCCTCCACAACAAAACCCTGTATGTATGTATGTCCTTCATCTTCACATTTAAAAATTTTCACACATAATCCATCCCATTGCAGAAACGATTATATAATTGAGATTCACCTTTCCCTGGCATAGTCTAAATTCATCCTTAGAACATCTCAGGGGTGTTGTCTTTTAGGTTTTACCTTAACTAGATTTAATATATCTTTTCTCTTTCATCACACCATATATAAATTTAGACATCATAACAGGGATTCTAATGAAGATACAATTCCAAGGAGGGATATGCAAGTAGCACCATTCTTGTGCCACTTTAGGTCATTGAGCTAGACCTCAGAACAAGGGAGGGAATTGTTATAGCCAAAATTGGCACTTCTCCGTCCGTGACGACACTTACATCTTTTGGTCGCATGACGACACTTCATGAGATTATTGTGAGTCACACAAAAGGAAATTTGTGGATGGAAGAGCCATATTTGTTACTTTAGATGGATGGAATTACCTAATTCATGGCCCATTTGATAGGTAATAACCTTAGGAACAATTTTGGAGACCAAAACTTCTCCAGAAAACCCCTAGAAAAGGATTTTTTGACCATTTTCCCACAAAAACGCAAGTTGCATATGGTAAAATCCACAGGTTTCCAAACAAATACGCAGGTTGCATATGGTAAAAGTCATGGGCACCCACTAGTTGTCTACGTGCAAAGTTGCGGGTACCTCATAAACACTAAAAAAGTATGTAAAATCGTGAAAAATGGTTGGTTTGGGTAGTTTTGGAACCTCCTCTTCGATTGTAACTACTTCCTATTCGACCATATCTTCTTCACTTGCTATATAAGAGAGGGAGAGAGACCATGAAAAGGGATGAATCCCATTATAGTGTTATGTTGGAGGAATTGAGATTCATATCCCCCTCATTTGTGCCCTCGTTTCTAGTAAACCCTAACACATCTTATTAGAGGTTGGGATCCTTGGAGAAGAGGAGCATGAGACCTTTAATCTTGGTTTCGTGAAGTGCCATGCTTGAAGGAATATATAATCTTATGTACTTGCTTCATTCATTAATAAATATAGAACATTCTTCCTTTTCCAAATATGATTTGCTCATATATGTTGCATATATGATTACCATTTGATTTTTTATTATCATATAAACGTCAATCTTTTATTTGTAGTCAAATTGGTTTGAGGAAGGTTTGTAGCTATTTTGCAGGTCGTTGCATTGGATAACAAGAGGAGAAGCTTGGATCAACCTTCTGAATAAGGTACACATTCTCCTAAACCCTAATCTCTTTGCTTAATAATTGTACTTGCAGAACCTTGTATGTCTGTCTTTTACCCCTATACGTTGGTAGTCTCTCCCTTGCTATAGGAACACTCTTCCTTTCCTTTGTTTATGAGTTACCTAAATGAGTGAATGATCATACTTAGTTGAAGGAATCTGTGGAAATTGAAGTATATTGCATGTTATATAATTCTGGTTAAATATGGGATTTGTCGAAATGAATGGGTTGTCAAAGCTATAACTTTTGCAGAGTTCTATATATGTCGATGTTATGGGTTATGAAATGAATGTCTTTCATGTCAAGTTGTTCCGCTTCTGGGTTGTAGAAACCTAGTTCCTACATATTTGACCTAGACTAAAAGGAAACCCTCCAATTTTTTTTTTTTATGATTCTCACACCTTGCCTGTAATAAATTGTTGAATGTATGGTCATCACCTTGTGAAATTTGATGGAATTGGATGATATACAAGATCATGTGATTTCATGTATGTATGAAGTTCTACTGTTAGATTGTTGAGGCATTGATTTATAAACAACACCAACAAACCTCGATTCATGAACACTAGTCCCTCTTAATATCATATTTACCAAGGCACTATTAATAACTTAGATCAACCTATCTTAAGAACACAATAGGGTGCATAAAAGTATGGATAGCCCATAAAGGTAGGGCCAACCCATGGTAGATTGGAGGAAAACCACACACATATATAATATACATACCTCTACTTCTAGTTATGGCTGTGTGAATATCTGTTATTCAAGGGGTAAATGAATGTTTAAGTGACAAATAGTTTGAGATCTAGCATTCCTTCAAAGTATTGTTGATCATGTTACCTTTGTTGATCCAATGTTTAAATCCACTGTGCATTTTTCTTCCTCTGCTTGGTTTTTTATTATCTACATATGGTTTATGCCTTTATAGATATTTGTCTCTTCCAAGACTATTAAGGCCATTACTTCATGTATTCTAACCACAATTAGTCGATTTATCTATTATTTATCTGTTCAAATAGAACATAAGGTGACAATGTTTTACATTAGAAATAATTAGACATTATCATCAAAATCTAGGGATATATTGTAATTATTTTAGAAACTTCCTAACATGTAATTTGTTTGCTCGACAATTGTAAATTTTTTAATCAAATGTATTTCAACATGATAGGACCAAGTGAATGGTTCTTGACTAAAATTTCAACAATGGTTTCCATTAAGGACCAAGTAAACACCTATATTTCTCAATAGTTGTGAAAGTAGACCATGATAATTTTGGATCCTAAGCAAACTCTACTATGACACATCACAATATTATTTTCTTACTAGATTTATTTTCTAGTCATGTTGAGTTACCTTTCCTTTGTCTTGAATTTTTCTACAGGTATTCATTTTTTTTCATGCATAAATGCTTGAAAAATACAAGGTATAAATGCTTTTAATCTTACTTGCTTTTGCAAGAAACTATAGTCTTGTCCTGGTAACTGCCATCTTCCAAAATGTATTTTAGCATTAGCATTTTCCTAAAGTTTGGGCTATGATTGTGCTTTGAGTATGAGTATGGTAAGTCTTGACTCAGACTCATTGTCAACAATATTATGTCTCAACATTAGAATTGTAGCTTCTAAATCATGAACACCATATATAGGGATTCTATGAATGTCTTGTCTTTGTAGCCAAGGATTTGACTCCCCATTTGTTGTCCAATATAAGTTGACTGCTAGATAACATTCTAGCACTTTTACTTTTGAAATTGTAGCAATCACTCTCTTAGTTGTGAAAGTCTTACATTTGGTAGATTTGAAAGTATTAAATTTTGCTTTCTTCTAAATTCAAGGAAAAATCAACCAAACCTATATAAATTCTTGATGGAAACAACACTAACCATATTTGACTATAGGAAACTCCTTAATCAATGGAGTAAATAATAATATTATATATCTCAACAACTATATTCTATTTTATCGAACTAGATTGTGACATTGTATTATGTATGTGTCATTTGAATGTATAGAGCTTCTTCTTTGCTTGGAGACTACACCAATTGTCCTTAACTTCAACAAAATCCCTAATCACTTCACTAAATACTACTACTAGATATTTCGTCAAATATATTAGATTTTGATCAACTATATTTTCACATCCAATAATGCATTCACTTGAGAGAATAAAGCTGATGATTGCTTCGAAATTTTTTTCCACTTACTAGTTGGTATAGTTGTAGGGGAAGGATTCTTCTTATGTACTTGCTTGTACAATATTTTGGTCAAATATTGACTACTGTTTTTTCCCCTTGTAAACATCAAGATTGGATTTATTGATCAGGTTGCACCCATGCTTTGGAATCTTAGTGTCCAAGATGATCCAATTTTTATCCAAGGTTAGAAGTTAGAGGACATGGAGCTTTCAAAGGTGATCGATGTATCATCCTTGCAGGAAAGTGCATGCATGATAAGAGAAGTTGCATGATATTATTACATATGTACCAAAAACTCATGTGTAAGTAATGAGAATGGGCACCTACCATTCTCATTACTTACACATAAGTTGTTGGTACAAATCCAACAACTTATGTGTAAGTAATGAGAGCAAGAGGTGATCTTGTTCTCATTACTTATACATTGACATGAGTTGTTGGTTCATATCCAACAATATCCTACAACTTATCTTAGCATGCATGCACTTGCCCCCAAGGATGACACATCGATCACCTTTGCAAGTTCCATGTCCTCTAGCTTGTAGCCTTGGATAAAATTTAGATCTTCTTGGACATTAAGCCTCCAAAGGACGGGTGAAACCTGAGCAAAATATCCAATCTTGATGTTTACAAGGGGAACTCAACAGTAGTCAATATATGATCAAATGACGTATGTTGTAATTTTGATATCCTAGCGATATAAGTGCAAGTACATTGACAAACTATGTTGTCGATCGATCATCTCCATTACAATGTCCTAGCAACATACGTGCAATTGTATCGACGAACTATGATGTTGGTTGGTCGTCGATATTATGACATTATAGTGACATACATGCAACTTTATTGATGAACTAGATTGTCGGAAGGTCGTAAAAATTACGATGTAAAGGCGACGTATACGCACAATATGAAGACGTTATGACAGAACGATTTGGGAATTTTCGACGTTCCTAAAACATTGTTTTTCGATGTTACTAGCTTTAAAAATAATAGAAGCACATTGTATTGATGTCTATTGGGTGTCAAATGGCCGACGTCTTCGATAAGATCTTCAACTGCCACTTAGTTGGCAGGAACGTCATAAAATTGTCATAATAACGACATTGTAGGTGGAAGTCGAATTTTTGATGAGAAACTTTCGACATTCCTAATCCACTATTTTTTGACATTGTTACATCAAATGAGTTGTCATAAAATGGGCCCTTTTGTAGTAGTGAAAGAGATAAGGAAGCAATGGAAGGAAGGTGAAGTCGAACCTCTACTACCTCATAGGTTCTCTAGTAGGGACCTTGTATTATGTGAGCCAGGGAATTAAATAAGTATTACATGAGCTCGAGATATATAAGGAAGCTTGATATAGATAGAGATTTGGATAAGGAAGTGAATGTATTCTCAGATAAGAAATCAATTGACTTATCCATTGGTCATCATGACTTATCCATCGATTGACTTATCCAATGGACCTAGCATTCAAGGGATTGCTTGCAGATATTCATGGAAGGATGAATCGATACATTTATTTCCATGTTTCATGGTTCTATCTCATTCGTGGTTCGAGGTTGGGTGACCGGGGAATGACCCATGGTTAAGGATATTCTTCCCTTCTTGAAGGTAGTGTGTTGGCATTGTCAAGCACTTGGAGGGAGAGTTGGTCCAACTTTTGATTATTGTTCAGGACTGTCGATGTCAACGCTTAAATATCTTTGGTGGATAGATGTTGATTGCGGTGGGTTGTATTTGGGTGGGGTGGATTCTAGTTGGAATTCTCCATTTTGGGTTGTTTGTGGGTGTGTTCCATGGAAGTTGAAAAGTATGAACATCAACTACGTAAGGGATGGGGCCACTCAAAACAAGTTGTGAGTGATATATATATATATATATATATATATATATATATATAAATGATCAATATGAGGCAAGGATTATTTTGAGGTAGGTTAGAAATAAGGGTTTCTAAGATCACAAAAAGGTTATTAGACATAAATATCAAAATTATCAAAATGATACAATGATTCTTTTGAGGTAGGTCACATATAAGGGTTTCTGGGACACCCCAAATTTTCTAAACTCTTGTGGGGTGAGTACTCTTCGTTGAATGTTACTGAATCAATAGAATTCCCAAATCATTGCTAGATTAAAATTGTAGGAATTTCATTTGGCTACCCACAAAGGATCTTATTGTTGCACTGATTTCTCTAGCAGAATGAAGAATTTTCACAAACAGGTTGCAGATATAAGGGATTATAGGATTTTTGAGGTACAAGGGATTTTCATGCACTATATCTCTCTTATATATGTGTTGGGTCCAACAGTAGTACTTGGCCTAATCTCCCAGGGTACTAACTAAGGAGGATAAATCGTGCCCTTAGTTGCACTACCCAACTACCCAAGTATGTAAGAGTATCTTCTCGAGTGCTTTTCTTGAAGCCACTATAGAAACAAGACGACTGATGGATGTTTTAGTTGACCAAGGGGGAATTTCAATATACTTGAGGGTACATGGAAGTGATTATGTGTGCAGGTGTTGTATGATGTGGTACTACTCAAAGTGGTACTAACAAGAGTTACATTGGTGTCCAATAAATGTACCAATTGAGGGTATATAGTGACTAAGTACCAACTATATTCACTGCGTGTATTTTTCCCTATCCACATGTTTATTTGTTGAATGACTGATCTATGTGATTATTTTTAGATGTCAAAACAAGTCTCCAGCCTAAAGAAAAATCTATTAAATATCGGAGTGTTCTGGCTTAGGAACGTGGCTCTGATGCCACTTGTGATGTTCTTTACCCCTGAAACTTAGAAATCATATAGAATATAAAAATATTAGGATGTGATAAACCATAATATGTAGAGCATAACTTAAAACATGAGACAATATAAATATAATATGGTAGGAATTGAGCTTCATATTATGGGAAACAATGTTCACATGCCTCTTGTGGTAGGGTGACCATTCACTTGAGTAGATCTTCGTTACAATAATTCTCATCCAAAACATTCATATTCTTGAAGCTCCTTAAATAAGCTTCCCCAAATCTAAAACCCTAACTACTTGACATGGTCAAATAATTAATAAGTATCGGTTTCCTAGTGGGTCTTATTTAATAGAGAGACCCTTTTTTACATTGATTTTTTACTACTATCTACTTGGCCTTATTCCCAATAAATGGTCATGTACAATGCACAACTAACTACTAAAGTAAAGAGGGTTAGGGTAGGACCCTAACATTTTTCCACTAAGTATGATTTTTGTTTCACCTTTGTAAGCCTAGGTATGAAGGATTTCATCCAATGATTCATAGTCATTTGAATAGTTTAAAAAATTTTCTTTTTAAAATTTGTTTATTCAAATACTAAGTGTTTTATGTTATAACCAAAATTGGCACTTCTCCATCCGTGACAACACTTGCATGTTGATGCTCTCATGACGACACTTTCATGATGACACTTCATGAAGCTACTGTTGATCACACAAAAGGACACTATGGATGGAAGAGACATATTTGGTCTCTCATTAAGGTGGCCTTAACTTATTCATTGATTATCTAGTAGTTAGGGAGATTCTGACCATATTTGGAGACCAAAACACCCCTTGAAAAACCATCAAAATGGAATTTTAGCCTTTTTTTTTATCCACACGCATGTTGCACATGGTACAACTATGTGTGATGCGCACCTTTCCCCTTGTATCACCAATGCGTGCCTTTAAAAATACCAAAAAAATAAAAAATATTGAACTTGGGGCAGTTTGGGTGGTTATGGAAACCTCCTCCTTGGTTACAACTGCTCCCGCCCCGACCCAACCATATCCTTCCACTATAAAAGAAATGGATATTGGCCATGAATAGGAATCTTACCCCAAGTAATGTTATTTTGGAGAAATTATCACTCCCTTCCCCCACCATTTATGCCCTAGCTGCTATAAAACCCTAATACATCTAGGAGAAGAGAAGTAGGAGATCCCGAATCAAAGGTATCGTGAGGTGCTTGAATAGAAGGAAGGTAACTTTGTACTTGATTCATTCATTAATTAAAGAATAAACATATGTCCCTTTCCAAACAACTATGTTTATGCTTGTATCAGATTTGGTTACTTGTTGATGTTCATTAGATTAGCTTTTTATGCTTTATTTGAATGTTAATTATTTATTTGTATCAAATGTATTTGAAGAATGTTTTTTGATTGGGTTTTGTAGGTTCTTTGACTGAAGATCAAGAGTGAAGCTCAAGGATTTAAGGAGAAGGCTAGGATCAATTTTCAAAAATAAGGTACATGTCCTCTTAATTTCCAAACCCTTTGTTTATTTTGCTTGTCGCAGAACCCTATATGTCTGTTTTTCAACCATAGCATGTTGGTGACCTCAACTCTAGTCATAGGATAGTTTTCCTTACAACATTTTCCAATAAGTTATTGGGTGTTTTATTTTGGTTTTGAATGGTTGTTTGTGGTGGTTTTTTGACATTATTGTATTATATCAAGGTATTTAACTACCAATTCTCACTTTGGCTTATTCGCACACCAAGGACCTCTTTTTAAATTTTAGCAATCTCTTGTGAGGCCTAAGCCAATACCTGCATTTTCTAGGATTGGAATTCAAAAACCATTTATGACACCTCCTAGTAGTGACCTTGTATCATGGAATTCTCTCAAAATACTTTCATCCTTTGTAATGAAAACCCTCCCTCTCCCTTGTTCCATGTGCCACCTCCACCTTGTAGGAAAGAACCTTAACCACATGGACACTCCCTTGAATAACCTTCATCGTCCTACCTAAAAAAATACTCCCATAAGGGTGTTCCATCCACCAAACACAAAGGACTATTTCCACAATATGGAACTCAATAAAGCCACGTGGACCTAAACGATGATCAAGTTATGTGGACCAAAAATGTCAAAGAGTGACACTCAAACCAATCACATTGCATTCTTAACACATTTCTATGTTCTCAGTGTGCCACATCACTTTCCATGTCACAAAAATAAACAACAACATCAACATCAACTCTTCCCAACATTAGCAATGCCAAGTCAATGACCACTTCAACAATAGCACATCAACATAGCCAATCAACATTGCAACATTAACCTCTAGTAGGACCTCTACAATCAACATTGCAACACTAACCTCTAGTTTTTCTTGAATTCTATTTTCATGGAACTCAATTACTCTCATAGCACACAACACTTTTTCTTGGATATTCTCTTTCATTACTGGCTTGCCATAGCTACAATGTTCATTGAAACTAAATCCCTGGTTTGACAAGCCATCATGATAGATAGAAAATATTCTCTGATATGTGGCTGAGATATTTCTTCTTTACCCCAAAGTGATTTAAAAAAAAACTTTTTAAACACACAATTCGACTGTTTGGGATCACTTGTAAAACAAGGTTGTGTTCGTAGAAGAAGTTATACTAGGATTTAAAACCCCGTTAGCAGGCCCGTATCCTATTCCTCTTCGACGTTGTTTCATCCTCCACACCATATGGAAAAGGAATCTCGGCTAGCACGACTACAGACTAATCAATACACTTTCCATCTAGCCAGGTAAGTAATTTTGTCTTCATCCTGGTTGATTTTTTCCACCTGGCTTTAAAGGATTTGTGTCATAGAAGGTGAATGCATGATTGGATTCTAGGGTAGACCATTTTTTCTTTGGGTTATCTCTTTCATTGGCCAGTTAAAATACGTTATGATCCGGATTTATGTGGGAACGAAACAAAAGAGCATATACAGAATCATATACAGATATATATTGTAAAGAACACAGTGATATAGTAAACACATATTCTATTAAATAGCGGAAATAGAATAGACTGTAAAATACAACAACTAGAATGGTGGTAGCTATCTCTGAGAAGAAATGTGGCCACTCTGCTCATTCGTGCCAAGCTGAATACAAAAAGAGGCGGAAAGGGCCTATTTATCATAAGCATGAGGGAAAGAATCCCAAACATCCAACTACCTAACCCTAGAAGATGAACCGTCATAAAGTTTGCGGCCCCAAGGTGGTTAGTTGAACAGTCAACTTCTCGGGGTCATAACTTTTGCATACGATCTCTGTTTGGGGCGCTTGGTAGCCCGTTGGAAAGGTCTATTTGAGATTTACAACTTTCGACTGGGTCCAGTGGCATGTCAATGGCAACCATTTGGTCCCCCAAATCGCCAAAAAAGGTCGTTTAGGGCCTCAAAATGGCCCCAGAAGTTTAGGACCCGAAAAACTGTAGAAAATTTACTAGAAAATTGCTGAAATGGGAAACTGTTTTGAGCCAGTGGAATAGGTGGGTGGCCATCGATACCCATCTAGATCATGTTAGAACCTGAGGGATTTAGTTTTTCCATTTATGCATACGTTTAAAAAAAATCCTTAATACTTGTGAATTATCACTGAAGTACTCTAAGGAAAGGAGTACTTAAACCCTAGTGTTCATATTTGCCTCTCAGACATGTTTTGTTCAAAATATTCTCAAGAATTACCTAAACCCTAGTTTTACAACACGCACATTGTTCTCTTTTTTAGGGATATGAGATTCACGATTACATTTACTTGAGAAGATATCTAGTGTGCTATGCACTGGCGAGAGATTAAGTATTCAAGATTTAGGAGCATTTTTCATTGAATTCTTTTTACCGACATTTCTTGATTTCTTGAATTGCATTTAGTTTAAAGTTTTAATGGATTCTATGCAACATCATGATGTACTTCTCTTGCTTCATAGGATCTAGAAATGTCAAAGAGCGGTCCAAAACAGTCTTCTAAGGTGGTATTGGATTTAGATGATAAAGTCGCCATAAAACTGGCTCTAGAAATTCAATTTGATGATACTCAATCAGTCACAGGAGTATCTCCCGAGTTCAAGTGGGGTGAATTGTATCATTTGATTAGAGATCAAAATGTACCTGAATCAACGATTGAAGAAGATCTGATCTACCAAAATATCAAGAAGTCAGGTATTCACAAAGTTGTTGCATGACCAAAATTGTTCCCATTCGCCAAAATGATAGGGTGGATTCTCCCCTACGTTGATATTAAAGCTCAGATCATTGTGAGTGCGACAGGAAGAGACTTTGCTTCATTCCATCCAACCCATATAGGAAAGTCTTACAAAATCCCATCACCCAAAGTCTTCTTGACATAAGATTGTATTCAAAGCTTGAAGATAGATTATACGGAGTGTGCCAAGAAGATTTTATTGCATGGAAAGCAGTTGCATCAAATAACTAGTGGAGAGTATGAGACTAAGTTCCTGAAAACTCCTTTCAAGGTTGTTTCCACTCTCTTGTGTAGATTATATGGAATATCCAACGCATCCAACTACAAAATCAGTTGTATACCTTTGTTATATCACATAACAATGCATGGTATAGTGTTTAATTGTGCTGATATTATCTCTGAAAACATGGTGCAGGCTATCGAAGATGCAACGAAAGGACTTAAAGAAAAGAAGGTTGAATTTCATATGTCATCCTACCTTTTAGATTGTATTATGAACTTGAATCCTTTTCCAGGTCTCGGGTGTAGGTGGAATCCCAATGAAACCCCAGTGTATGTGGCATATCAGATTTTATGGATTCAGAAACATGCAAGTTTTTACAAACAAATTTGCGATTATTTTTTTGTTCCATTATACAAGTTTATTTTTGAGAAAGAACCAAATTGTATTTCCGATGAGTTCCTTACGGTGGAAAAATAGTTAGGTGTCTATTTTTTGACTCCTGAAGGTATTTATCTACGTGTGTACATGTTGAAATATTGTAACTTCTAAGAATATTATATTTGTACTTTATTATTCCGGAGATGTTTCATTCCTCCGTGAAGACCTTATTGTATATCTGGAGATGTTTTATTCCTCCGTGGATAATGTGGCAACTTGGGTTATTAGACTTCCCTAGTGGGGTTCGTCCCTGTATGATTCATGTGGGTTAAAGGGTTATTAGACCACCCTAGTGGGGTCAGCCTTGTCACATTATGTTAAGTGGTTAAGTTGGGGCCGACCTAGTTAATGTAAAAGACAAGTCGGAGTAGTGTATAAATAGAGGAGGTGTGTTCCTCATTTATCACACTCACTCATTATTCACTCACTTGTGAATGGCGCATAGGTGAGAGAGAGAGATATGCTATGGAGGAGAAGGAGCTCATGTTTGGGATATACATCTATGTATTGTTGATCATCTATATTGAGGAAGCTTTGCTGGGCTTTCTACCCCATGAGGGTTTCCCAGGATAAATCTGTCTCTTGTGTTTATGATGTGCTTGTTGTTCTTTCAGTGATCATGTATATGCTATTATTGGGAAATGAAATGCAATGCTGATATTTTATGTCTTAGCATATTGAATCTTAACATGGTATCAGAACTAACCTGAGAAGAAGACACTATGCAGTTACGGAAGATAGGGCTTCTTGTTTTTTGGGTTTCTCTCCATAGATCTTGAAAGGCAGGAGGCTAGATTGACTCTCCCCAGCAAGGCACATCTTTCTGTCGAGACAGAATTCAATTCTGAGCATTTTTAGTTTTTGACCTAAAAATTAGGGTTTCAGAGAAAATTGGAATTTTTGGAATATGAGTCCATGGATGGATGCTCCTCAGAAAAATCGAAGTTTAGAGACCAATTTTGAATTTTTTGGTTGGGTGAAGCTCCAGGAAAATCAAACCCTAGTTTGGGGTCCTGTCTAGTAAATCTGGAAATTAGGGTTTCTGCAAAAATTGGAATTTCTAAAATCTAAGACCATGGTTGGAAGCTCCTTGGAAAAATCAAAGTTTAGAGTCCTGGGAAACGCAAACCCTAATTCAGGGTCCTGCCTAGTGAATCCAGAAGTTTCAAAAGCAATTGTGAGGGGTGAAACTTTGCAGTTTTCAAATTCTGAGTATACCATCTTGATTAGCTCAGCAAGGCGCATCTTTCTGGCCTTTCAGAAGTTTGAAATTCAAAGTTTGAATTTTTAGGGTTTCTCTAACAAACCCTAATCCATCTCCAGATCTAGTTTTCAGCAAATCAAGTGGATTGGGTCAATCCTAAAAGAGAATGAGTTGGACACTTACATAAGTGAAGAGGTTCTAGTCCCAGAGGGAGAAGAGGCTAAGGCCTTACATAAGAATGTTACAAGCAATCTCGACAGGTATGACTTGAGGAAATATAGGTATGTTTTGAAATTTGATTCTTGATTAAGTTCATAATGTGTTTGTCTTCATATTATTGAGGTTAGTACAATTATGATTGTTTGATAACGAATGCATGTGAATGATAGAAGACATTCATTGATTAGGGTTATGACACTTATGATTATACTAATGCACTTGTGGTGTTGTATGAGGATGATGTTGTCTGCTAACAAGATACAAGTACATCAAGAAAGACAAATCAAGTTCTATGACCGTGATGACATAAAGACAAAGACTCATCCATAGTCTTTGACCACATAGAATCTCTACGAGGTATGTATGAATTTGTTCTACTATGATTAACTTATGAGATATGCAGGTTCTAGCACAAGGTCTCTAAATAATTGAAGAGAACAAAGAAGATAGTGTTGGGTATGTTAAGACATAACCAAGCATGATAATTCATGTATGTTTTCCTGTATCAAGTTAGAATCCTACTTTGTGTTAGGATCTTAGGTAAGTATACCTATGTATGAAATGATCATGACCATACATACTTAAGATTATTTAGAATCATAATGTTTTGATGGTATTGAGACTATACTAATGAATGTATGAGACCATGAGGATGACACTATTGCACACTTAAGCATGCATAGTGGTCCAGGATGGATAGAAGCTCAAAGACATATAATCATGAAGGGAAAATAGAGATCAAGCGGGAGGCAACCACACAAACATAAAAGATAAGCATTTGAGTTGTTATTTGAATCTCTGAAATAGTAAATGATATTGCTTGCAATAGTTGTATGCATATTTGTATTCCTAGAATATATCATGCTGAGTGTAAGCATTCATATAGAATTGAACAATATACTACTAATATGCATATGATTGGTAAGTTGGACAAACATTCCGTTGTTGCTTGTCTAGAATGAAACCTCTTTGCTAACATGCTAAGAGTTGTGCACTCTCTTGATAGTATGTTCTAGCAGAGATGGAAGGCATCTAGATAGCCCATGTATGCATACAGGATATGGAAAAGTGTTGTGCCAAAGTATTGGTCAAGATAGTTGCATAACTATGTGAATCATGTCTGTATGCATAATAGGTTATCATGTCAACATGATTTGATGATTATGAAGTGTTACTAATCATGTAATTAAATTTGATTTGTAGGAAAAATCATGAAGAATGATGAACCCTGAACAAGTGATGGATGTTCAACAAGAAGATTTACAAATCAAACATACTATAGAAGGCTCATGGCTAGAAGATTCTCTTAAAAGGAGAAAGAGGATCATGACGAGATGTTCGCTCCAAGTGGCTAGATAAGACCATTCTCTTAATGGTGTAATTGAAGAAGAAGTGAGAATCGAGAAAACTCCCAGGATTCAATTGAAGAAAGCTCTGTACGGGTACCCAGGATCGATAGTCATTTGATGAGCTTAATGATTGCCATGGGTGATGCGGATTTCAACCTTTGCTACAAGGTTGAAGATGGTATCTATATACATATGACATTATTATCTTAGATGGATGCAAGAAGGAACTCAACACAAAGTTCGAATGATCTTGAGGCTCATATCAGTAGACCCATCTAACGGGAAATGGCACGGATAGATATGCGGAAGATCACTCAATGCAGAGTGTGAATGATGTTCAGTCAAAAAGGGAGAATTGATAGATTCTTGACAAGCTTGGGATTTACCAAAAGTAAAGCTGATCCTAAGGTTATGGATGATGATCCTATCATACTATTATTGTATGTGGATGATCTCTTTCTGACAGGGAATGAGAAATAGATCATGGAAATCAAGAAGAAGCTAGATACAAAATTTGAGATGTAAGATCTCGGATTGATGCATTACTTCCTAGGTCTGGAAGTATAGTAAGGCCCAGAAGGAATCTTTCTCAACCAGGGAAATTATTTGATATGTTGGAATGCAAAAGCCATGGACACTCCCATGGATTCCAACTTGAAGCTGTTAGCTGATGACTTATCATAGTTAGTGGATGTGACTCTGTATAGACAGATTATTGGGTCATTGATGTATCTGACAAATACCAGGCCAGATATATGCTTTTCTATGAAAACCTTGAGTCAATATATAGTGGAACCTAGGCATGTTCACCTGATAGCTGCAAAGCATGTGATGAGGTACCTAAAGGGTACGATGGACTTTGGTCTATGTTATCTTGGAGATCATGACTTCAGATTGTATGGCTACACATATGCTGATTGGGATGGAAGTGTATCAGACAAGGAAGAGTACATCGGGTGGATTTTATTGTCTGGGATCTACCATGATCTCGTGGTTTAGCAGGAAACATCCCAGTGTGGCTCTCAGCATAGCTGAAGCGGAATATATGGTTGCTTGCTCTGCTAGTTGTGAGCGATATGGCTTCGGAAGTTGTTATCAGGATTGTTTGACTTAGAGATGGACCCCACTGTGATCTTGTGTGACAACTAGAGCTGTATCAATATGACAGAGAATCCAGTGTTCCATGATAAGTCAAAGCACATAGAGATCCGATATTTCTATATATGGGATATGGTGCATAAAGGAGCTATTTAGCTCGAATATGTGAGCACTGACGAACAAGTTGCTGATGCATTGACCAAACCTCTGTCTCGAGTAAAGCTTGAGTATTTCTGAGACAAGCTTGGTGTAGTTCAGAAGGACCCTCCTCGAAAGGGGAGTGATATGGTCGATGATGATATTTGGATACTCGTATCGATGTGGATACCTGTATCGATGATGAGATTTCCTATATTGACGGTAAGGTCAGTGATGTGGATACCTGTGTTGATATGGATACTTGTATCAATGATGAGGATACTTGTATCGATGATGAGGTTACCTGTTCCGACGATGAGGTCTATGATGAGGTTTCTAGTTACGACGATGAGGTCGATGCATGGTCCTTATAATTTTGTCTAAGTGGATGAGAGGGGCTTGTATTATCCCCGGACTTTGGTCCCTGAATTGATCCGTAGACATATGTCTCCGAGAAGTGCTCCCCAGTGGACGAGAGGGGATTGTATCATCCCTGGACTTCAGTCCCTGAATCGATCCGCAGACATATGTCTATGAGAAGTGGTCCCTAGTGGACGAGAGGGATTGTATCATCCCTGGACTTCGGTCCCTGAATTGATTCGTAGACTCTTGTCTTCGAGAAAGATGTTGGTGAATGATGTAATGTGTGCTCCTGGACTGCTCAGCATAGCAGTAGGTGATCATTCACAAAAACTGTAATGATGTAATGCTCTCTCTTGGATTAGCAAGTGATCATTCACAGGTTGTAAATCCTAGATTTGATCTAGGTCACACCCTAGTTGAAATAGTACTAGCTCTATGGTTGTAAATCCTAGATCTGATCTAGGTCACACCCCAGTTGAAATAGTATTGGCTCTGTGGTTGACTGGAATGATATAATTTACGCTCCTGGACTGCAGCAGGTGATCATTCGCAGGTCCTGTAATGATGTAATGTTCGCTCTTGGACTGTTCAATGCAGCAACAGGTGATCATTCACAGGTGGTAAAATCCTAGATTTAATCTAGGTCACATCCAGTATGAAAAAGGACTGGCACTGTGGTCGGGATTGCATCATCCTTAGACATGTTGAGGTGTCTTAAAGTGATAAGGATTGATCATCCTATAAGTAGATCGGGATTTCATCATCCCTATACATGAGATGTTTCTTAAAGTGAGAAGGATTGATCATCATGTAAGCAGATCAGGACTGCATCGTCCCTGAATGTTTTGTTCAAAATGTACATGATAGGACTGCATCGTCCCTGAACGTTTGGTTCAAAATGTATGTGATAGGACTGCATCATCCCTGAACGTTTGGTTCAAAATGTACGTGATAG
Organism: Larix kaempferi; assembly: GCA_027924585.1. Taxonomy (NCBI): domain Eukaryota; kingdom Viridiplantae; phylum Streptophyta; class Pinopsida; order Pinales; family Pinaceae; genus Larix; species Larix kaempferi. The sequence continues at coordinate 1,973,881 of BSBM01000550.1, forward strand.
GACTGCATCGTCCCTGAATGTTTGGTTCAAAATGTACATGATAGGACTGCATCGTCCCTGAACGTTTGGTGCAAAATGTACGTGATAGGACTGCATCGTCCCTAAACATTTGGTTCAAAATGTACATGATAGGACTGCATCGTCCCTGAACGTTTGGTTCAAAATGCACGTGATAGGATTGTATCATCCTTGGACTTATGTCCTAAAGTGAGCGGGATTGATCATCCTGTAATTGGATCATGTGTATTGCAGAGTATGATGCTATGATGATGTTGTTGATCGAGAGGATCCAGATGATGATACTATTGATCGAGAGGATCCAGTTGATCAAGAGGATCCAGTTGATGATGTGATGCTGTTGATCGAGAGGATCCAATTGATTATGTGATGCTGTTGATCGAGAGGATCCAGTTGATGTTGTTATGATGATGATCAGTAGATCCAGATGATGAGGCTGTTGATCAGGTGATCTAGATGATGACGATGTTGTAGCTGATCGAGTGCTGCAGAAGGTGAAGACTCAATACTGACGATGCTGATACTCCAGTATTGAAGACCTGAAGATATTCCAGTAACTAGTTGAGTTACTGATGATGTTGAGAAAGCTTCCAATGATTTATAGATGTATCATGTAGTTGATGACTCCTTGCTCTTGCAGATGTTGTTATAATATCCTTTTCGTTAAGGGGGAGTGTTGAAATATTGTAACTTCTAAGAATATTATATTTGTACTTTATTATTCTGGAGATGTTTCATTCCTCCGTGAAGACCTTATTGTATATTTGGAGATGTTTTATTCCTCCGTGGATAATGTGGCAACTTGGGTTATTAGACTTCCCTAGTGGGGGTCGGCCCTGTATGAGTCATGTGGGTTAAAGGGTTATTATACCACACTAGTGGGGTCAGCCTCACATTATGTTAAGTGGTTAAGTTGGGGCCGACCTAGTTAATGCAAAATACAAGTCAGAGTAGTGTATAAATAGAGGAGGTGTGTTCCTCATTTATCACACTCACTCATTATTCACTCACTTGTGAATGGCGCATAGGTGAGAGAGAGAGATCTGCTATGGAGGAGAAGGAGCTCATGTTTGGGATATACATCTCTGTATTGTTGATCATCTATATTGAGGAAGCTTCGCTGGGTTTTCTACCCCATGAGGGATTCCTAGGATAAATCTGTGTCTCTTGTGTTTATGTTGTGCTTGTTGTTCTTTCAGTGATCCTATATATGCTATTATTGTGAAATGAAATGCAATGCTGATATTTTCTGTCTTAGCATATTGAATCTTAACAGTATAGAGGTTCAAAAGGTCCACTATTGATGCCGAAGTATGTCACTGACTAGATCATCTTAAAGGAGATTATAAGAGAGACATTTATAAATGGAATTGGACATTTCCTACATGAAAATAAGAAAGCTTCTTGGCCCTCACTGCCACTCATCATTGCGGCATATAAATTTAATAAATTCAAGGAGGATCAAGAATTTGTGAAAGAGTTGGATTCTTATTATTTTGGTGAGAATATTTTTTTTAGGAATGATAGTCACCAGAAGGTGGCTCTACATTGCTAGTCAGTTGGGATTCATTATGAATATGCAAATCAATTATTATAAGAGGAAGAAGTGTACAAAAGAGTAAATAATATTTCCGAATTAAACAAAAGGCTCGGCAAAAGGAAAGGGACAAGTTCCTTCAATCCATCTGATACATCAACACAAGAAGATCTAGAGGAAGCTGGAAGAGAAAAGGCAGTATAAGAAGCTCTCTTAGCTGAAAATGATAAGAGACTACAAGAAGCTAAAATGGATAAGAAGGTAGAAGAAGAGAGAAATGAGAAAGAAAGATTTGAAGAACTACAAAAAAAGGTGTAACAAGAAAAAATAGACAAGTTAGCAGCTAAACAAGAAGAGAAGAGACTACAAGAAGAATAATTTCTCAAGAAAGTTGTGGAATCCCAAGATCTATAAGAAAGTGATGGAAATTAAGATATGGAAATTGATAATACAATAGATAGAAACACATAAGTTCCTCTTACTAGAGGACATCTTCCTCTAGTTTAACCGGGACTTACGCCATTTACATCTTCCAAGCAACATGCGGTTGCTAAATTGGAAACAATAGTCTATGACCGAAAAGAAAGACTATTATGAAGAGGACAGAAAAGAGACTCAAATTTGCTTCACAACCCTATATTGTCACTATACAAGAAGTCGTGGTAGTTGAGGGCACAAATAAAGATCCAAAGTTCATGGCATTTGTATATGTTGCTGCAACATTAGCTAATGAAGATAACATACACAAGCTAATGGAAAACATTGAAAGAAGCAAGGCCAAAGTGGTCAAATTGAAAGATAATCTAGTACAGGCTAGGAGTGAAGGGATTGAGATAAGATGCCAACAAAATGTCCTATAGCTTTAGAAAGAAGAGTCCATGCAAACTATTCAAATTATAGAAGATGAGAAGGACTCACTTAATGTACAAATAGTAATATTAGAAGGTGAAAATGCAGATCTCTGGTCTCAATTGAAGGGGCTAAAAGAGAAAGAAAATCAGTGGGACCAACAGGTAAAATATATGACCATAGCGAAAGGAGATCTGCAAGCACAAATAGCATAGCTTAATAGAGAAAAGGAATCACTGATGATTCAGTTAAATACTGTACAAGAATAGAAGCAAGAATTGACACCATTTTATGACTGTTCTTCTTCCCTTCAGGAACAATTGTTCCATTCTCAAGAATTGCGTACTGAACATAATTGTGAAGTGCAAGGGATGGTAACTCGGCTCAGGAAAATATACAAGGAATCCAATTCTACTAGGAAAAAACTTACAAAGGTTTACAAAAGGATGAAGAAACTGACTGCTTGGAGGAAAATAGCCAAAGAAATCCCTCCACATTTTCCCAAGAGATCCACAACTAAACTCAAGTTGGATTTTGAAACCTTGGATAACTTCCTAAAAGATGAAAAAAAATTGCAGAATGAAGTAAAAGATTCAATTTCCAAATGTGAGGACATTCACCAAAGCATTTCCAGAGCATTTGAAAAGCACCATTTTCCTTCTCCTGACACATTTGAAATCCCAATACCAAAAGAGAAACAATTGACTGAATTAAGGACCATCAAGGAGGAAGACATTGTTGCTATTAGAGATCTAGATAACATCACTCCAGAAGATATACATGAACGCATTAGACATGCTACATTGAAGACATAATACTTAGAAAATGGTCATAACACAACAACTAAAGGATTAAATTCTATGGTCAAAGATTTATCATTTCATGAAGTGTCTTGAGGTTATTAGAACCCCAAAAATTAAATGTCATATCTTATGAACGTATTATTTGGGATGAATATATCCAAACTCAAGAGAGCGCTACACCCACTTAATGTAATATTTTATTGTATTTTAATATTTTTCTCACTTAAAAGATGCATGTAATGTCTCTTAAGCGACATTCATTCCATGTGAAATATGTCTCTTAAGTGATGCTCCTTCCACGTGACACATGTCGTTTAAGCATTGCTTGAGTGATGCCCTATCCACATGACACGTAACTCTTAAGTGATGCTCCTTCCACATGACACATTTTGCTTAACTGATGCTATGTCCATGTGATACACATATCTTAAGTGACCTTTAGGCCACATTACTCATGTTGACAACACATCTATTAAGAAACATGATTTCAACATTAACGATGTAAAAAAACATCATCCCAACCGCGTCCAAACAATGTTTAGTAGTTTTCCTATTGATGTTTAAGTGACATAAAAATGCATCGAAGTAGCATCAAATTTGGGCCCAAATATAGTAGTGACATAACACCCATTCCCAAAAACCACCTCCTTTTAAACGCCCTTCTCTCTTCCCCACCCTAGCTCTATCCAAACGTCACAAATGTTTGGAATAAACAATACTTGTTTATTATTGACATAATATATCATATTGAATAATGAATTATTACAACGAGCCTCGTGATGGTGTATAAATAAACATTGAATTGGTCAAGAGGTGAAGGGGCGTGTGTCCTTTGAATTTTTAATAACCTTATTATTATTATTACATAGCCACCCACTTAGATGATGTTTTGTCCTAAAAAATAGTAAATATAATTTTCTATAGTTGCACATGTTTTCTTGGTGGCATCATCATATCCGGTTCTAGGGTTTAGACTTATTTTTCGATTTGGGTGTTGGAAAGGTTCCTTTATATTATGAGAATCATATTATAAATTCTTTTGACCTTGTTGTTTAATATGAAACTCGAATGCTCCTTGGTAAAATTTCTTCCAATATTAAGCTTAGAATTCTTAATATATAATGAATGAATGGAATACGACTCACATCGAATCTAGTTTTATTCCAGTTTTTTTCCATACCGAATCTAGCATAATTACATATATAAATAATGAAATGAATCTCATTACAATTCCCATCGAATTTAAAGGAATAGCCTATTAGCCGGCATGAAGATCTTAAATGTCGGGGCGGGCATCATTGTAAGACGGGAAACACACTCGTTCCCATACTGACCTCGATATTTTATATTTTTCATTTATTTCATTGTTGCATATTCTTATGTGTTTCTTGCCTCCTTTTTATTAGTTGCAAATCACTTTTATTTAGAATAAATTTTCAACCCCATATAAGTTATAATGTTCCTTAAAAATTAAGTTCCATGAATTGTTCTTGAGGTTGGTGGTATAAGTGTTCGATTGAATCAATCATTCAACACCTAGTACCATATCCATCTCATCTATGGCAAGGCATAGAATCATGTTTGTAGTGCCACTTTTATTTGTTTGTAGTAATAAACAATGCATGTTGATTACTGAATTAATAGAATATAAGATTGAATAATGAATTATTACAATGAGCCTCATGGCATTGCATAAATATACATTTATTGGTCATGAGGTTAAGGGGTGTGTGACCTTTAATGTTTCATTAACTTGTTTATTATTAGTAATAGTAGTATCATTATGTTGATTATAACATTGCTACCATTGAATTGAAAGGTTATATCATCCCATAAAATTATCACAAGGTGAGGGAGTTGAATCCACACTAGGAATGCCTTTAGAATATCCTCCTTGAGATTTAATCCTAACATACATCAACTCAAGCAAGACCCTAAATGGCCCATAAAATACACATCGCTATAGATTATTGAATATGTTTCCTCCTACTAGAATAGAGAAGTGATGTATCCTCTCCCATAGCTTGGAAAAAGCTTAAAGATCCTTACATTAGCAAAAGGTTGATTCTCTCCCAACCAAGTTTATAGGGATTTTTGGTTTAGCCACTACCCCCTAAATTTTTCATTTCAACTTATTTTTTGCAAAGAGAAGTTCCTTACTCATAGGGGAAAAGGTAGTGATCTTGACCTCTAACATTAACTTGGACAATTTCGTGACAAAATGTGAATTGTCTATTGATTAGGTTATGTGTTTTGTAAACTCAACTACGTGGGAATAAATGCATTTACCTTGATATACAAAATATAAAAATACAAGCAAAAAAAAATAACAACAAAACATTATATTCGTGTGGAAACCTTGCTATGTGCGTGTAAAACCTCGAGGCAATGGCAGCTTCAATATTTTATCATTACTTAGCAATAAACTTACAATGTTTTCTTATCTTGTAATACAATGTCAAGGGTCACTCCTCTTTTATACAATACATATGAGGGTTATAGAAGCAACCAAAATACACTAGAAGGGTCTAGAAACTTTTGCCTAGGGGGGCCTTCCACTGGACCCATGGAAGGGGGGCTCCATTTGACTCCCAATCCGACCCCCTGCGTGCTTGGTGCATATGAATCGTGCATAGGCCTAGTCATGAAGTGTATAGGAATAATTTTGGATATTTGGATATTGACTTCATCTCCTAACATTCTCCCACTTAAAGTCAATATATAGGAAGTTCATTGCTAATGTTTTCCACCCACGTGCTATTTCCTAATGTTTCCTTCATCACATTTTTAGCAAGCCCAGAAAAGTATTACACCATTCAAAATTCTCTATTTTCACTGGATTTGTAAGCATATATGTAGTATTATCAATGGTATCAATTTTTTCCAACAAGAGTCTACCTTCTTCCACCACTTTTCTTATAAAATGGTAATTAATATCAATATGATTTGTGCGATCATGAAATGACGTATTCTTCACTAAATGAATAGCACCTTGACTGTCACAATGCAAAGTAATCTTCCCCTATATTATCTTGAAGTCATACATCAGTTGCTCTATCCATATTTCCTATTTTCTAGCCTAAGTTATTGCCACATATTTTGCTTCAATTGTTGATAAATCCACCACTAGCTACAACTTAGATGTCCATCTTACAACTCCGCCAACAAGAGTGAAAGTATATCCTATAGTAGATTTTATTCCATATCTGCAAAACCTTTAATTTTAAATATGTCAATCTGTAGCAAATAGCAACATATGAAGTGACCCTTAAGTATCTCAATATCCACTTCATAGCATTCCAATGCTCCTTACCAAGATTCACCATGAACCAACTAACAAATCTTTATGAATTCTAGTTCACCGCCAGTTTGAAATCCGCCCTTGAATGACTGTATTTGGAGAAATACTTAGTTGATTCTACTAATATTGGAGGTTCTACTAAATTTGGAACCTAACTATTCCTCGGGTAAGTGGTTTGGATTGGTTTTGTTGATCCCACCTGCATCACATTCCTCACCAAGGCTCACCTCTCTGCATTCCATCACGTGCCCACCTTCCGTATCAATTCCATCGCGACCCCATCCCCCATCTAGGACTTAAAACCCTAATATCCTCCATTATTCAATATATATATATATATATATATATATATATATTAAAAATAATAATAATAATAATAATAATATTAACTATTATTTTAGTATTAATATTTTTAATCCCTTCTAAAACTATTAAAGGTTTATGGTAATAATACTATTATCATTTTAATAATAAATTATTATTTTAAAAGTTAATTCTTCACAAAAAATCTCCAAGGATATACCAAGATGAATACAAGGACCACATAGATAAACCCTCTAGAAAAAAAAGATACGACAAAGAAGTCGGAAGATGATCTCGAAAGTAAAGTTAACAAGATTTTGGAAAAATTGGAACAAAAAGAGGGGGACGTCTGCGACATGAATATCGAAATTGAGTCACTGAGAGACTAGGTTAAAGGATTCAATAGCTCATATACAGGCCCAACCCAGGACATCATAAACAAAATAAAAATCGACTTTCCAAGATTTGATGGCGAAAATAATCGAGACGAGATTCGATGGATCAACAAAATCGAAAAAAGATTTTGCAATGTACTATATATATGACGACGATGACAAACTGAACGTTGTAGCAATGTACCTAGATACATTCGCTTCTGATTAGTTCCTATGGTGGGACTCATCAATCAAAGGAGGAAGACTGGTGAGAGAATGGGACATGTTCAAGAAAATATTCTTTAAACGATTTCAAGACATGGAAGAAGCTGAAATCTATAGCAAGCTTACACGTTTATAACAAGACAGAACCGCAACTGAATATTTTTTATCCGGATTTATGTGGGAATAAAATAAAAGAGCATATACAAAATCAAATACAGAGATATATTGCAGAGAACACAGCGATACAGTAAACATATATTCTATTAAATAGAGGAAATAAAACAAACTGTAAAATACAACAGCTAGAATGGTAGTAGCCATCTCTGAGAAGAGATTTGGCCGATGTGCTCATTCGTGCCAAGATGAATACAATAAGGCTCTAAAGGCCTTTTTATAATACCCAAAATCAAAAACCCTAACCCCGGAAGATGAAAAGCCAACAGTTTTGTGGACCCTATTTTGGGTAGTTTGGTGTATCAACTTCCCGGGGGCGTAACTTTGGCATAAGATCTCTGTTTGGGGCACACGATAGCTCGTTGGAAATATCTATCTTAGGTCTATGCTGAAAAATGCGAATGGGGGCATTCATTGAGCACGATTCCACAAAAAATGTCATTTAGGGCCTCAAAATGGCTCTGGAAGTTTAGGACCCGAAAAGCTGCTAAAAATAGTAAATTACCAAAATTGCCAGAAGACTGTTTTGAGCCAGTTGGAAGAGGTGGGCCGCCACCGATATCCACCTGGACCAATCCTCCCTCCTTAGGAAGCAATGGTATCCATTGCATCAAATCCCTTATCATATGTCGAACTATGTGTTGAGTTGAGCTCTTGGTGCAGCGTTTGCTGAAGCGAAAAGGTTGCCTTTCTTTGAAATCTTCAGAGGGTTGTAATTGTTGTTGTTGGATGCGTTGGAGCTGTTCAACAGTTTTGGTTGTTGTGGTATCCTTGGTCTGCACTGGTGTGGATGGTTTCTTTTTGGAGGAGCACCTTGAATGTGTGGCCTTGCATTGTAGAGGTACTCGAATATGTGATGCTACACTGAATTTGTGTTCTTCTTGTTTCTGCTGAGTAGATGGATAATGTGCAGAGGTTGTGGATGTCTCTGCAATTTGATATTTTCCTTTAGTGGAAATTGCGAATAGGGAAAATTTTCCAGTGTGGGAGATTATCTTCCTTCCCTACTTGGTTGGGGTAGGTGAAACTGTCTTTGGTATCTGATAGAGTTGTCCTCCCAAAGTGACAATGACACTGCGAGGTCGTGATTCATATACAACATGACACTTCCACATATATGGTTGTCCTAAAAGAACAACACATACTTCAAGTGGGGACACATCACACAATACTTCATCTTTGAAGGGCTTGATTCCATATGGTAGGAGACATTGGTGACTGACACAGATCCCTCGTCCTTGGCTTAGCCATCCAATGGTGTATGGTTGTGGGTGTGGTGTTATTTGTAGCTCCAATTTCTTGATGACTTCTGCTGAGATCAGGTTCTTTTGGCTGCCACTGTCCACAACAAAGTGTAGGGGAATTCCCTTCACCCACATTTGTGAGTGGAAAAGGCGCTCTTCTGCCTCCGACTCTTCAGGTTCCTTTGGCTGAATCTGCATGGTGGAAACAACAACACTGGGTTCTGCATCAATGATCTGCTTCCCTTTTTGCGCGGCTGTGAAATTAGGTTCTGAGTCAGAATCAGAACTGGGATCTGATTCTGAAGCTTTGATCTCAGCCACTAATGACTGTTTTGAGCGACATTCATTAGTGTTGTGCCAGGGGATTTTTTGGAACTCACACCACTTCTTGGTGTACTTATTTGTATTTTCGTTACCCTTCTTCGCTTGTGGTTGGGACTGGTTGTCCTTTCCCTGCCCCGTGTTCTATGAGCCAGAGTTTCCCTTGCCCTGCTTCTGCGTAGGTCCAAAGTCATGCTTATTCTTTTGCTGAAATTTCTGCTCAATTTTGATAGCATATCGATAGGCGTATCCGAGTGAAGAGATTTCTAGGAAATCCATCTATGTTCGTATGTATTGGTGTAGGCCACTGCGATATTTCAGTACTAGGTGCTGCTCGGAGTCCTTAATACCTAGCTTTGTACACAAGATATGAAATTTGTTGGTATACTCCGACACCGTTTGGTCCCTCTCTTGATGCAGAATGGTCCATTTTGTGTACTGGTCCTCATAGTTTCCCACAGGGTAATATTGTTCCTTAACAACATCTATAAAAGAAGCTCAAGTGGGATTGGCATCAAACAATCCAGACTTGTCTGATGAGTTTTTCTCACAATAAGTTTCCCACCAATTTTTGACATGGGGGACAGCCTTGAGGAGTGCAAAGACAATCTTTTCCCTGTCGAAAAAATTGTGGACAAAGAAATACCCTTCTAGTAGATTCAACCATTTATATATGGCATCGGCATCGATCTAGCCTTCAAATAAAGGGATATCAAAGTTAACTTGTACTTTGAAGGGAGTTGCATCTCCAAAACGGCTGCTTGTCGAAGGTGTATATGTTATCGCCAGTATGCGTCGAAAGATTTGGGCGAAATTATCCATCATCTCATTCCTCCGTCGCGTGAGGGATTCCTCGAGCAACAAATTGATAGGATATCCTACTCCGTCATCTTTCTTTTCTCCTAACATGAGAGGTTGCTTGGGCGTGTGAGGGCTTTTGTCCTCAAGAGAAACAAGCTCGAGACCCAATTCTTTGTACCTTGACCTCGTTGGGGACATGCATAAAGACGACAAGGAGCAGACCGCTCTGATACCACTGATCTGGATTTATGTGGGAATGAAATAAAAGAGCATATATAGAATAAATAACAGAGATATATTGGAGAGAACACAGTGATACACTAAACACATATTCTATTAAATAGCGGAAATAGAACAGACTGTAAAATACAACAGCTAGAATGGTAGTAGCTATCTCTGAAAAGAGATGTGGCCGCTGTGCTCATTCATGCCAAGTTGAATACAATGAGGCTCTGAAGGCCTTTTTATAATACCCAAAATCCAAAACCCTAACCCCAGAAGATGAAAAGCCAACAGTTTTGTGGACCCCGTTTTGGGTAGTTTGGTGTATCAATTTCCCGGGGGCGTAACTTTGGCATACGATCTTCATTTGGGTCGCATGATAGCTCGTTGGAAAGATATATCCACAAGATTCCCCAAAAAATGTCGTTTAGGGCCTCAAAACGGCTCTAGAAGTTTAGGACCCGAAAAGCTGCTAAAAATAGTAAATTACCAACATTGCCAAAAGACTGTTATGAGCCAATTGGAAGAGGTGGACCGCCACTGATATCCACCTGGATCAATCCTCCCTCCTTAGGAAGCAATGGTCTCCATTGCGTCAAATCCCTTATCATATGTCAAACTGTGTGTTGAGTTGAGCTCTTGGTGCGGTGTTTGCTGAAGCGAAAAGGTTTCCTTTCTTTGAAATCTTCAGAGGGTTGTAATTGTTGTTGTTGGATGCCCTAGAGCTATTCAACAATTGTGGTTGTTGTGGTATCCTAGGTCTGCACTGGTGTGGATTGTTTCTTTTTGGAGGAGCACCTTGATTGTGTGGCCTTGCACTGTAGAGGTACTTGAATAGGCGATGTTGCATTGAATTTGTGTTCTTCTTGTTTCTGTTGAGTAGAGGGATAATGTGCAGAGGTTGTGGATGTCTCTGCGATCTGATGTTCTCCTTTAGTGGAAATTGCGAATAGGAAAAATTTCCCAGTGTGGGAGATTATCTTCCTGCCCTACTTGGTTGGGGTAGGTGAAACTGTCTCTGGTATCTGATAGAGTTGTCCTCCCAAAGTGAAAATGACATTGTGAGGTCGTGATTCATATCCAGCATGACGCTTCCACATATATGGTTGTCCTAAAATAACATCACATACTTCAAGTGGGGCCACATCACACAATACCTCATCTTTGAAGGGCTTGATGCCATATGGTAGGAGACATTGGTGACTGACGTGGATCCCTCGTCCTTGTCTTAGCCATCCAATGGTGTATGGTTGTGGGTGTGGTGTTATTGGTAGCTCCAATTTCTTGATGACTTCTGCTGAGATCAAGTTCTTTTGGCTGCCACTGTCAACAACAAAGTGTAGGGGAATTCCCTTCACCCACATCTGTGAGTGGAAAAGGTGCTCCTCTGCCTTCGACTCTTCAGGTTCCTCTGGTTGAATCTACGTGGTGGAAACAATGGCACTGGGTTCTGCATCAATGATCTGCTTCCCTTTTTGTGCGGCTGCGAAATTAGGTTCTGAGTTGGAATTGGAACTGGGATCTGATTCTGAAGCTTTGATCTCAGCCACCAATGACTGTTTTGAGTGACATTCATCAGTGTTGTGCCAGGGGATTTTGTGGAACTTGCACCACTTCCCGGTGTCCTTATTTGTATTTTCGTTACCCTTCTTTGCTTGTGGTTGGGACTGGTTTTCCTTTCCCTGCCCCATGTTCTGTGATCCAAAGTTTCCCTTGCCCTGCTTTTGCGGAGGTACGAAGTCACGCTTGTTCTTTTGCTGAAATTTTTGCTCAATTTTGACAGCATATCGATTGGCAGATTTGAGTGAAGAGATTTCCAGGAAATCCATCTCTGTTCGTATGTACCAGTGTAGGCCACTGCAATATTTCAGTACTAGGTTCCGCTCAGAGTCCTTGATACCTAGCTTTGTATGCAAGGCATGAAATTTGTTGGTGTACTCTGACACCGTTTGGTCCCTCTCTTGATGTAGAATGGTCCATTTTGTGTACTTGTCCTTGTTGCTTGGTTTTTCAACCAAGCATGTGCAATGATGCACCTATTAACAAAGTAATAGCAGTTTCAAATGAAAAGCAAAAACAATTATAAATTTAATCTAACATTAACATAAACATGTGTAAATAAACAAGAACTAAATCAATAACAGGAGATCTATGGGAAGAACAAGAGAAAAAATAATAGATTTTTTGTATTACCTCAAAGGTGAGGATGTTTGGTGTTGAGTAGCTCCAAGGTTGAGGTGCTCCAAGCTCCAATGGTCTCTTCTCCAAGATGCTAAAATGGGGGTCTTCAAACTCGAAATGGGAGGCAATGGCTCTCAAAAGGAATTTGGCAGCATAAGGATATGATGAAATGTGGATCCAAAGTGAGGAGCCCCTATCACCTTTTTATAGTTTTTGGTGATGGGGAATACCATTATGGTTTTGAGGAAACCAATGGTATTAACCAACATGGTTTAGGTCTCTTTTTCCTTTTTTGAATATTTTTTATATTTTTATTCCCTTTTAATAGTTTTTGGGAATTTTGGACCCTTTTTTAGGGTTTTTTGAGGAAAAATATATATTTTGAGGGGAAAAAGGTGTATTGTGGTCTTTTGGTGACCTTTTGATGGTTTTAGAGGCTCAAATGGTGGAAAAGTGGACAAATGGGTCATTTGAATAAGAGAATGAGCTAGTGAGCACTTTTTGGGTGTTAACAAATTGCCCCCTGATGTGTGAGGGTAGGAGCTCATCGTATGGCTAATAGACATCATAGTTCTTTTGTCTTTTTCCTGGGGTTTGGAGAAGAGAAGAGACCGGTTGGAGACTGGAGCAACGACCCCTTGGAAGCTGCAACAACTGAAAAAATATATGGCCTCAAAATGAATGAAGAATAATATGTGATTATGGACAAGGCAGGCATGCCCATGCTCGTATCAAGATATATACATAACAATTAAGCCCAAGAAGTGGGTCCTGAATAATACATAAAAGAAAAATTGTTGGTACATCATAATGGTCTAGAGGGGACACAATGTTAGGATGTACTCATGGTCATACCATGACTGATCTCAATAACTGATACACTGGAATAAAGAAACAGCTGTTCTGAACAAGGTATCAGAAGGGCTGATGAACTACTGAAACTGTAGGGTCTTAATGACTGTGAGTCAATTCCTGAAGAGTATCTCTAACTGTATACTCGAGGGAGTATGAAACTGGAGTACATCTGAATACTATCACCAAGCGCAACCCGGATCTCCATAGATAAAATGTAATTGGTTGTTTCTATAAGTAGTCTTTTAAATTTGGAAGAGTCAGGTGATATCCGGGGTCTTCAACAAATAACTGAAAAGGCCGATACCCTGTACGAGTCTCAATGATGCGATCAAGGTGTTGAAGTCGAGCATGTGAGAAACAATCATTTGGAGAGGCACTGAGGACTCCTTTTGAAATGATCTGTAGGAATTCATCACAAATGGTGATGAGTCCAAGGCACAGGGACCTCTAGGTCTATCCTCTGGAATAGATTTGGTTGGCATCGATAGAGGGAGACCGGCAACTACCAAGGCAATGATGTTTCCTTGATAAGAGCACGAGGTGTACAACTGAAGTGTGATAATACTGATGGTAGGATTGTCATACTGTGGGGATGGGAAATAACTGGGGTCATAAAGTGGGTGGACTCAAACTTCCTTTGTTCAGAGCATGATGACATGGTTGACCTGGCAGCATAGGGAACTGATTTTTAGGAGTGGGAATCATAGCTTCAAGGGATCAAGGATATGTATTGCAGACTGGAGTGATATGGGGGGGTTCAGCTGATGGGTGCTGTAGGGGGAGTATCGGGGTGACATAGTGCAGAATACTCTGAACAAAGGCAACCAAAATGGGGAGCTACCGCATGGGTAGACATGATCTGTTGTGGTGCCAAGAAGCACCATTGGGTCCTTCTTCATAGTTTTAATGAGCTCCAAGAAGGGATACAAGTGTGCTCTGAAATGGTACTATCCTGTGGATTTATGTGAGCCCAGGACTGTTCATGCTCGTAAGTGTTCTCATTTTTGGGGAGTTTGAAAACGATAAGAAGGCTCTGTAGTGGTGGTGGAGTACCGTCCTGTAGATTTATACGAGCCCAAGACGGTGATTGCTCGTGGTTTCTTTCATTTTTTGAGATTCTGAAAGCGGTAAGTAGACTCCATTGGTGTTCTTTTTCGTAAGTTAGTCTCCAAGGCCCGAAAAAGCATAAAATGATGCAAATAGAGAACTCTTCTAGCCGATGTGACTAGAGTATTCCTTTTTCGTAATTAGTCTACAAGGTATGGAAAAGGGGTAAACTTATACCAGGTAGACGCCCTTTCAAATAATTTTAGTGAGCATGAAAGGAAGCAAGGTTGCTCGGCGATCTTTTCATTGTTTTAGGAGTAAAAAAAGAGCTTAACAGAAACTCGCTGAGTGCCTTTTTCGTAAAAGAATTTCTTGGCCCGAAAAAGGGATAAAATTATACCGAACAAAAAAAGGTATTGGTGAGAACAAGGAATGATCTCAAGCATCGTCACGAGCACGGAAAGCTGAATCCGTCGACATAAAGATCGTGAAAAACGGGAAACGACCGATGTGGCACGCAGACCAAGGCGATGAGTGGCATTTTGAAAAAATACCCAAAAATTATGGGGGTGAGAGCGAGAAATGATCTCAAGCATCATCACGAGTGCGAAAAACTGAATCCGGTGATATAAAACTCGTAAAAAACGGACGACGGCCGATGTGGCAAGCAAATCGAGGTGACGCGGGGCATGAGAAAAAATGCCCGGAAAATCTGGAGGTGAGAGCGAGAAATGATCTCAAGCATCATCACGAGCACGGATAACTAAATCCGGTGATATAAGACTTGTCAAAAACAAACGACGGCCGGTGTGGCATGCAAATCGAGGTGACGAGGGGCTTGGGAAAAAATGCCCAAAAAATCTAGAGGTGAGAGTCAGAAATGATCTCAAGAATCATCATGAGCACGGAAAACTGAATCTAGCGATATAAGACTCGTCAAAAACTGACAACGGTCGGTGTGGCACATAAATCGAGGCGATGAGGGGCATGGGAATAAAGCCCAAAAAATGGACCTGGTGGAATCAGAAAAAGGAGTGGGCTATCATGAAGTTCTCACTGTGCTGATTCCAACGGTGCCAACGGTTTGAAAAACGGATGTCGTATGATACCGAAATTGTTGATTGAAAAATGGTCAAATCTTTATAAATAGTGTGTGGGCCCAATGTGACATGTGTCATTGTTACGTGCGAGTTTCACAGAGTAATTGAGTGGGTCAGAGCATTTTCTCGATTTGTGGGAGATTCAACCATTGGATTTTCGTTTTGCGAGTTTCAAGTAAGCCTATGTGCCTTAGCCTTTTCAATTATTTATTTTCTGGTTAGCGGCGGGCCCCTGAAGGCCACGTAATTCCACTTTGGCATTCCAACGTGGAATATCGCGGGTTTGGGCTCTTTTCCCATGATGCACATCGCAGGTTTGGACTTGATACCCGTGATGTGCATTGTGGGTTTTGGGTTTGGGGCAGACAGTTGCGATGTTCATCGTGACTGTTTAGCTGACAGTCGCGATGTTCATCGTGACTGTGGGGTTGATTTCCGCGATGATCATCGTGGATTTTGATTAAAAATTTGCGATGATCATCGTGGCTAAGAGCCCAATAGTCGCGATGGGATTTTTTGGAAAAAAATTTGTTTCGAAATTTTTTTGTTTTTTGGTAGGATGCTGAGGAGGCCGCTAGTAGCGTGGCGGGAGAGAGAGATAGATGAGGAGTTGATGGGTTGGATTCGGGATGACCCGGGTGTCCGGGAGGCCTTGGCTGATGGTGGGCTCCTAAAGTTTTCCCAGATTCCACTTATGCATTCAGTGAGAGAGCTGCTGAACAAATTGGTGGATTTGTGGGTTCCAGCAGAGGGTGCATTTGTGGTGGGGGGTGAGTGTCTAGAGATCACCCTGTCTGATGTTTATTTCCTTACTGGCCTGCCTCGTTTGGGGGAGAAAGGGAAGCTCCAGCTGAGGATTCCTACAGGGTTGGACATTGAGGATCTCTTGGAGAGATTTTGTGTTCCTGGAGCTATTGCACAAAACAACACATTGAGTCTAATGTCTTTACGGGAGAGGGAGATGCGGGTGGTAGGGGCTTGTGTTCTACGTGTGTTGGGTGCCCAAGCGCCACATCGTTTTTCTGGGGGGCAAACAATGATGGTAGACCATTTATTGAGAGGGACCTATTTCTCCTGGGGTCAGATGTTTTTGGCCTATGTTCGACGATATCTGGACAAGGTCAGCCGGGAGGGGGGGAGTTTTGATATGCCTCCTTCCTCTGTTGTTTTTTCTTTGAGAGAGTACCGACCTTGCGGCCGCGTGTGCCAGTTCGGGATGGGTTGCAGAGTGAGCCACGGATGGTGCAGCGGGGGGAGTTGATTCCCCAGGGTGGTGGTGGTATCCGGCGTTTCTTTTCGGCAGATATGTATGAGCAGTGGGAGCAGATACCCCTGCTTATTGATGATTATCCATATGCTGGCATGGACTTCCAAGGAGATCTGGAGATGCCTCGGGCTCAGGGACAGGCCTGGGGTCTAGACGGTATGTCTTTGTGTTTCGTTATCTGTTATATCATGTTTAGATATATTTTATTAAGAGTATAGCTAGAGATTTTTATATGATATTGACTTGGTTCAATTGTGTGATTGTGCAGATATTGGTCCGAGGCCACCAACTGATCATGTGGGTCATCGGGGATGGGTGATGGTGGTGGTACCGCCACCTGTAGCGGCGCCGCCTCCTCATGTTCGAGGAGTTGTGCGTCCTCAAGACGATGCCCTGGAGGGCATACAGGAGACTTTGGAGGGGCTTCTAGTGGGATCCCTAGAGGAGGGCTAGAGGGACTTGGACCGACCCACTATTGAGCATTGTTTCGATGCTCCTCGTGAGTGGCAGTCTATCTTGCTCAGAGTAGCAGTTGTGATGGCCAAGAGGAGGGCTTGGGATCAGGAGGATTCGGAGGAGCCAACAGAGGAGGAGCCAGAGGATCTTGGGGATCATGATGACTAGGTGATCATATATTTGCCCCCAAATGCTGATGAGCATATGGGGATGTACCTTTTTTGTACGGCTATGTATTTTTGTATATTGGGTGCTGAGGGCACCTATGACATGGTGACTATTATGATGATATATATATATATATATATATATATATATATATGTTTCGGTATATAGTCGTGTATGCACGTGGATGCACATCTTGTCTATTTGTTTTCCCATGGAGGCATGTTTGATTTTTGTATGCCCGTGGAGGCACATGTTATGCACGTGGATGCAAATTTTGTTTTTTCTACATGGTTTGATTGGTGTGCCAATCTAGAATGTTGTTTGCCATATGGTCTGCTATACTGTTGAGATTCCTTGGGACATGTGTGAATGAAATGGACTTAAACTGTTGAATCATTTGTTTAGTGCGCAGGAATTTTCTGAATAAACAGGGATCGCGTACCTGGTAAATATTGTTGAGCTGGGAAACAAGGAGCTAGGAGTCCAAGAAAACGCTAAGGTGACTTATGCTCATTTGGAGAGTAGCGGCTAGGAGACCGGTCACGGTGTCGTACTCAGCTTGGTTGTTTGTGGCGGCACCTATGCACACTCCGTCGATGTGGATCAACTCATGTGAAGGGGAATATATTTACCCAAGCTGCGGAGGCGAGATTGGGAGACCAACGGCTTGCACCATCAGCGAAGCCAACGTAGCAAAGTGGAACAGGATCCATTTGTTGTCATGCAGGAAAAACAAATTTTTAGGTTTTTGTATTTTTTGTAAAAAAGAAAATAAGACTGTACAATTGTGGACTGTGGTGTCCATCAGATTTTCTATGGGTAAAATCGCTTGAGGTACAACCCATTATGTGGGTTGCATATGGGGTTGCCTTCTGAGTCGGTCAAAATATATGCCCCCTGTCCGAGGCAGGTGTGTATAATATATGGGCCTTGCCACATGGACACAAACTTTCGTTTTCCCGTTTTGTCATGAGCTTGATCATAGGCAAGTACGAGGTCACCTTCACTAAATGCTCGTGGGTGAACATGTTTATCGGAATGAAGTTTAGATCTATTCTTTGCGGCTTTGATTGTTTGGAGAGTTGTGCGGCGATCTTTGTCGGCCTGCTCTAAAAGAAGTAAGCGTTCTTCAATCAGTGATGTATAGGGGAGAAGTTCTACAGAAATTTGTAATGTTGGTATCTGCCATTCAATGGGGAGGACAGATTCCACGCCATGAACTAAATGGAATGGGGTAAAGCTGGTGGCGGTCTTGGTCGACGTGCGATAAGCCCATAATGCGGGAAAAATCATGTGATGCCAATTGGATTTATGTTTGTCGACTGTGCATTGGAGGATAGTCTTAAAAATTTTGTTAACAACTTCGACTTGGCCATTCCCTTGGGGGTAGTAGGCAGAGGAAAAATGGTGTTCAAACTTAAGGAGTGTGGACAATTCTCTCCAAACAGAGTCTTCAAAGTGAGAGCCATGGTCTGAGACGAGTTGTTTTGGTACTCCGAAACAAGCAATAACATGGTTGAGGAAAAAACGTGCTGCAGTGTTGGCTTTGCAATTGTAAGTAGGCATGGCTTCCACCTATTTGGTAAAGTAATCAACAGCCACAATAATGTGTTTGTGACCGCTGGCTGATGTGGGATTGCAATCCATGAAGTCAATGGCCCATTTGCAAAATGGTCCAGCGGTGACGACTAGATGAAGGGGGGCGGGGGGGGGGGTTCTTGTCTTTGGGGCAAAGAGCTGGCAGTTTTGGCAGTGTTTGACTGCTGTGATTTAATCAATGAATAATGATGGCCAAAAGTAACCTGCGCGGATTACCTTTTGGGCGGTGTCCATTCCGGAGAAATGGCCGCTGTAGGCACCGCTATGACAGTCATTAAGGACTTGTTCCGCTTCGTCTTGGGAAAGGCATCGTCGTAATATTGTGTCGACGCCATGTCGATAGAGTACATCACCCAAGAGGATATAATGGGGGGCATGGTGACGGATGCGACGGCGTCTGTCACGGTCGATGTTGGGTCAAAATTTTTGTATGCGGAGGTATACCAAAATGTCGCCATACCAAGGGTCGTTGGATGAGATGATGAACAAATGTTCGTCGATTATATCAGTATGGATAGTTGGTGATGACGGTGATGATGGTAAGTCCGTAATGAGTTGAGCGAGTGCTAATGCTTTGGTGCTCTTCGGGGTTTTAAATGTCAGGTCATATTCTTGTAAGATGATCACCCATTTGGCAACACGGCCTTGTAGAAGGCGACGATTCAAGAGATAGACCATTGGATTGGAATTAGCCACAACCATGGTGTGGCTGAGGAGAATGTAATGTTGCAGCTTTTGTACTGAAAAGATGACGGCGAGGGCCATCTTCTCTTCATGCGGGTAGTGTAATGGTGGTCCTGATAAAGTTTGGCTCACATAGTAAATGACATGCTCTTGGTAAGCGGAGTCTTCTTGGATGAGTACTCCAGAGACGGCTTAATCAGATGCTGAAATGTAAAGGGTAAAGTCTCTTGTGAAATCTGGTGGAGAAATTAACAAGGCGCTGGTAAGTGCTTTTTTCATATCCATGAAATCTCCTTCTGCTTGGTTGTCCCATACGAAGCGGGTATGGAGGCGTAGCAAATGGAGGAAACCATGTACAGTGGTGGCATAGTCTGGGATGAAACAACGAAGGAAGTTGGACTTCCCCTGGAGGCTTTGAAGCTGTCTTAGTGTACATGGTGAGGGGAGGTCCACTATGGCTTGAACTTTTAGAGGGTCAACGATGATCCCTTTTTTTGAAATGACAAACCCTAGCAGGCGACCTGCTATAACACAAAAGACACATTTGAGTGGGTTCAAGCGGATGTTGTATTTTCGACAACGCAAGAAAACTTGTCAAAGATCGTTCAAATGGTCCGATCGTTTCTTAGATCGAGTGGTGAGGTCGTCTAGATAAACTTTTATGATTTTATGTAGATCATGAAAGCAATAAGTCATGGCACGTTGGAAAGTGGCTCCTGCGTTCTTGAGACCGAAAGGCATGACGCGGTAGGCGAAAGTGCCCCATGGGGTTGTAAAAACGGTCTTGTATTGATATTCTTTACGGATTTTGATTTGGTTGTATCCGGAGAAAACATCCATAAAAGAAAGGACCTCATTCACTACACACTCATCGATTAGTTGGTCAATAAATGGTGTGGGGAAGTTGTCCTTGAGACAAGCAAGGTTGAGGTCACGGAAGTCAGTACAGACGCAGATGGTGCCAACTTTCTTATTGAATGGTACTGGGTTTGAAACCCAGGTGGTATATGCAATCGGGTATATGAAACCTGTTGCTCGAAGCTTCTCGATTTCTGCTTTGACAACTGGAAGCTTGGATGGGTGAATGGGACGTTGTTTCTGGCGGACCAGTGATATGCTGGGCCAAGTGTCTATGTGATGTTCTATGATGGTAGGATCAAGACTAGGCATCTCGGTATAAGACCAGGCGAAGACATCTCGAAAATCTTGGAAAAGTTTCTTATAAGCTTGGGTTTCTTTTTCAGTGCAAGATGCACCTAAAGAGATAAGCTCGGGTTTTCCGGGGGTGGTGGAGATGTCGATTTTTATAATGGGAGAAATGTTAGCCATATTACCTTCTTCAAAGGCTTCTGGAGCTGGGATTGGGTCCTTGAACCAATCGACCTTGGTTGGTAAGAAGTCCTTAGATTCAACAAATATTTGGTTTGCCGCGGTGGACGTAGATGCTTCACGGAGGAAGTATGATTGATATTGCATATCATCCCAAGGGTAGTCCGGTGCAGTGAGTGTTTCTAGGATTTCTTCATCGGTACGAAAGTAGTGTTCCATTAAATGAATTGGTTCGGGTTTATAGGTAGTTGAAATCATATAAATGGTATTGATTTCTTCTGAATGGGACGATTCTGGAGGAAATATTTCCTCAATAAGTGGGGGGGATATCTCTAGGTTGGCATTATTCATCTCGTATAGCGCTGCTCTGTAATCTGGGAGATCGGGGCAGTGATGTGAATAATGGTCGTAGATTCCGCATATTGCACAAGGGTGGTTTGTGCGCAATGATTTATCATGAGGTTGAGGTGGTAATTCTAATTTGACGATTGGAACGTTGGTGTCATCATCCAACATATTCATATGTTCTTGAAGTGCTAGTAGTTGTGGACATAGGTGAGTAGCATGGCCAATATCGTCACACAAAGAGCACTTAGGGAGCACACGGGTTGGGGGATTCTTATCTAATTTGGGCGTCACTGGGGGGGTGCGAGTTGTGGGTGCAGTGTTGTAGGTTGGTGGAACTCTACCCCCAATGTTGTGGGATTGAGGGGGGACATAACTAGATGTCAATGTAGTGCCCCCTGTTGGAATTGATCGGTTTTGGGGGTTCGAACCACCAGGTGGTGGGTGATTTTGGGGGTTTGGTATGCCAGGTGGTGGATGGTTCAACATATTCATAGGTTGTACCAGTTGTAGGACAATGGTTGGAGTCCGTGGGGGAGTTGGGGCAGGTAAGTACCATACAGGTATTCCTAACGTTAAACCTGGAAGGTTAAGTGTAGCCATTACTGGCGTGTTGACAACTCCTGAAAATGGGAACAAGAATGGGATTGTGTGAATCGGTGTTGTTCCGATATGACTAAGCACAATGGGTGCTTGTGGCGGTGGTTGAGGTTGTTGAGGATGTTGTTGTTCATTGTGCGATAAGGTGCACAAATTGGATACTTTAGTTACCTGCAGAGGAGGTGGGATTGACGGGAAAGTGCTGGTCATGAGAGTATCCGAATATATCCCAGGGTCGACTGATGATACGAATGATGTCGGTGCATTGAGAATGGGTTGTTCGATCATGGGAAGAACATTTTCTGGTGCTGCGGGGGCATTGGGGTCATAGTATGTAATCTGGTCGATTTTAACTACGCGTCCTTCATGGGGAAACATCATGATGCGAAAAACTGAAGAAGCAACAACTTTCATTTTATACATGTAGCTTCTTCCTAGAAGGAGATTGTAATCAAGTTGGCCGTTACTGACCTCTATATCTATGAGAATCAATTTTTCCCCAAGCTATATGGATACATTTACTAACAAACCTTGCGGTTGGGCTGCACGACTGTCGTAAGATCGCAATGCGGTAGTTGACGATTGTAGCGTTGGGGATCCAAGTTTCTGCCATACGAAAGTTGACATAACGTAGGTAGAGGCCCCTTCATCGATTATGCATCGATGAACGACGAGGTTGTGAATGGAGACGGACACTTAAAAATCTAGAGATGAAGGCAGGTGATGTTCATCTTGTTCTAAGTCGAAATCCATCATGTTAGAGTCGTTAGGATCTATGGAACCAATGGTAGATAACAACAATTTTCTCTGTGCAGGACAATTTTTTAAGATTTCAAGAGCGGACATAGCGGCAAGGGACTGGGCTAAGTCTTCTACAATCTTATAGTTGGAAGCTGCACAAGCGTTGGGGTTATTGTTAATTCATCTCAAAGGAAAACGAGGTGATTTGGGACCCCCGTCCATGGGCATATTGGGTATGCGAAGTGGTTGATCGGTTGGGAGAGTACTCGACGATGGGTCGGTAGGTGTGGCCTCAGGGGCGGATCTGTATTGATTTCAATGAGTTTGAAGATTGACATCATTTGATGACATAATTAGCAAATGGTGAGTGTTGAACTCTGCATGCTGGTAATCGGCGGCTGCATAGGTAATTTGCTGTTGTGGTGCAGCGGATCCTTGAGGGGGATCATTTGGACGAGTGTTTACTGTCCCTTGGTTTGGTAAGGGATTTTGCAATATCATGGGTTGTGTCTAAGGAGGGGGTGCTGGCTAGGCAGCATGTCCTTGCCATTGGGCATCGTCAATCCAGAGTTAACGCGCTCGATCTAAATGGGGACAATTATGTGTGTAATGGTCGTAGACTCCACATATGGAACATGGATGGTTTGTTCTCAAGTTATTATTTTTGGTCTGTTTCGGTGGATGATAAGAGTTTTGGTTGGGGGGAGCAGCATTATTATTATTTGGAGGATTAGGTGGTGGTGCACCTTGGTTGTGTTGCTGGTTATTTCCGCGGTTACGCCCTCTTCCGCGATTTTGTTGACCTCCTTGGTTACGCTGGTTGTTCTAGTTTGGAGGTTGTTTTTGTTGTGCGTAGACATGCCCTTGGACAGTAGGTGGGTTTTGAGGTCGTGTCGGCTCTGGAGCGGGTTGCGGTGGGTAGTAGGCAGGAGGGTTCTGAAGTGGCCTTGGTGTTTGTTGCGGTTGTGGGTAACCTTGAGCTGCTGGAAGTGTTGGAGCAAGAGGTGCTGCCTGTTGAGGATAATAAGCCACTTGGGCTTGTGGCTGAAATGGAGTCGGATGGGCTTGCTGGTTATAATATGGAGTTGGCGCATAAGCTGATGGTGCTTTCCCATAACACTATGGTGGACATGAGGGTCCATGAGTGTGGTGGGTGTGCGTTACTGGAGCATACGAAGTTGTAGCTCCAGAATGAGATGAATCCCTAGAAAGGTCTGGGGCGTTGTTTGTACTCATCATGGTAAAAGGTTTGTTTTGCACCATAACCTGGCCAATAATGTCATCTTTCGCATGGGATTCCCCTGGCGCGTCATGGCGGGATGGATCACCGTGTGGGGCATCCGGTAAAATGGTGTATAGATATCCAGACTGGGCATATATGAGGTCAAACTGCTGGGCTTTTAAGATGGCTTCTTCTTCCGACTAGGGTCATTCAGAAGCCACATCTTTGGCTATAAGGGGGAGGAGTGATTTGAGGAACTAGTCCAAAAAGATACAGTCGTCAAGCTTTATCTTGCAGAGGCTACGGCGCTTATGCCACTCATGGATATGATCAGTGATGTGTGTAGCGGTGTTTTGTCTACAAGACAAAAGTATTTCCACTCCTGCGTCATAGCGTACAGGTAGTTGAAAGAACTGAAGGAACGTTGAGGCGAGGGATGTAAAAGTGGGGTGTGTCCCATGTGGCTACTCAATGTACCACTTGGCTACAAAGCCAGTGAACGTTCTTTGTAAAAGTCCCAGTCTAATGGAATCATCTACTATGGAGTTAGAGGAACACCATAGGTGAAACGACATGATGTGGTTTTGGGGATCTTCCCCAGCTTTTCCTTCAAATTTTTGGATATCTGAGGGAAGCTTTGTGGGCATGGGGGGCCATGTAGGCTCGTGTCTAATAGGGTCATTGGTTAACCTTTCTAGGTCTAGTAAGTTTAGACTAGCCATGTATGGCAGACTAGCAGATGGGTGTGGCATGGTCACTGGGGGATAGTTGGTAATGGTAGCATTGTGGATTGGTCCAGTGCCCCCTAAGGGTATGTCAGTTGTGAAAGGGATGTGTCCTCCAACCGATGTGGTTTGGGAGGGGCCTGCGCTCCCAAGTGCAACATGGGTTGCAAATGGGTTAGGAATGTTTCCAGTAATCCCTGGGATCTATGTAGTGGCGATGATGGAGGGGGTGATTCCCATGTTGGGAATACCTAAAATAGGTGTTGGTCCTATGTTGGGCATGCGTAAAGGGGGGGTGTCCCCCATATTAGGCATGCTTAAGGGGGTTGTGGCTACCGTGGTAGTCACGGTAGTAGTGGGGTTTGTTGATGTAGCTCCAACAACATTGGTGAAAAGGGGGTCATATTGTGATCCAGCCATGGGGTTGGTTGGTGATGTCTCAGTAGGGTGTTCAGATTCAGCCTTAGAATCAGATGTAAAATGAGGCACATCAAAATCGGATGACTGGGTTCTATGCCGATGACGTGTGGAGTCAAGGGATAATGCTCTACATCTATGACGTGTAGATTCAAGTGTATCGAACTAAGGGGGTTCACCCTGAAAATGGTGGGATCGTCTTAAGTTCTCAATGGTGAGAGATGTCTAGAAATACCAATGGATGATGGTGAGATAAAAAACTCAAGACCCTAATGCAACAATGTGTGCAAGAGGGGAGTATGAAAAAACAATGGCTCTCGGGCCAACAACCAACCTCAAAAGCACTTACTATAACAGTTGTGCTATAGCAAGTGGAGGAATCAAGAAAAGTGGTCAGAATACCAAAAATCAAGTGGCTCCTAGAAAAAAGTGGTGCTTACTAGACCAAGGGCGGTAGCAGAGCATGCAAACGCCTAACTAAAAGTGGTATTATGACTCAACGAAACATATCCTCTGCAAGGTGATGAAATCCAAGTCAGACAATATGAGTAGTGGAATCAAAGGCTAGATATCCCCCTACCGAGAGGGACACCGGGTAGACAATCCTAAAAATTGGTCACTAACATACCCCGTTCATAACACAGTCGTTTGGGTGAATCTGCAGTTTGGTTCTATCTCCGTTGTACTCCCATACTGCTGGTACACCAAGAACTGCGAAAGGTATCCTTTAGTTGCTGAATGGATAGCGGTATTCCACTCAGGCTTTCAGAACCAGTCTGGCTACTTCAACCCTCCTAAGGGAGAGGCCTTCTCGATAAATTGGTGTATAACCATGTCAACAGATAATAAGGGATTTTTGGGACCCTAGAAGTCAAAACACTATGTCTCAGATGTAAATAATTGAGGGGTGTTATTGGAACACCTATCCCCCCAATCCTACTTAGCTACAAGATTCTTTAAGTGTTCCCCAAGTGGAGTTAAAGTGTTTGTTGAGTTTAGTAGATTTTAAGGCTCAGTTAATTAAAAATGTGGCAGATTGGGTGCAAGTGTGATTATTTAACTGAAAATGAATTTGCCTCGCTTGGGCGATTGATTACAAATTAAAAACAAGATGATTTCAATTTGCAAAAAATAAAAGGTTTTTTCTGAAATGTAAATGCCTTAACAAAAATAATTCAAAAACTATGGACTTTTGAAATAATTTTTTAAAGGAAAGCAAATATCGGAAAAATTGCAAGAAATAAATGGATTTCTAAGTGCTTGCTTGGGAAAAACTATTGAGCAAATCGAAAAGATGGTTCAAAATTTGCAAAGAAATTAAATCTATGATCTACACAAAGTCTTAAAAACCTTTCTTTCACTTGTTGAAAATTTTTAAAAAGATTTTAATTTGAGCATATGTAGTAGAAAAAAGATTCACTATTGCTGCAATAATTAAAACAGAATGCTGGACGAAATTGGCTAAATGGGCAAAAATGCAGCAGACATTTTCTAAAAATTGGGCTGAGCGAAAAATAGCAGCATCGCGGGTTTTAGGGCAAAAGTTGCGATGTGCATCGTGGGTTTTAAGCACATAATCGTGATGTGTAGCGCAGAAAAAGGCCGCGAAGCCGCGATGTGCAGCTGGGACAAATACCGCGAAGCCGTGATGTGCAGCGTGGAAAAAGGCCGTGAAGCCGTGATGTGCAGCGTGGAAAAAAGCCGCGAAGCTACGATGTGCGGCGCGGAAAAAGGCTGCAAAGCCACGATGTCACGATGAACCATGCGACTGTCGGGCGAAAAGTTGCGATGCGAAAACGAAAAAATGGTCGCTGGAAATGAAACTGAAAAGTGAAATTTCGGTCTGTTAAGGGATACAAAAAGGGCCAATAGCTAGGGTAGTAATGAATATGCTTTCTAGTATGGCAGATCTACTAATTTGAATGGTAAAAGCAAGTAAAAAACAAAGATCTAAAGAAAAAATTTAAATCTCGAAACCCAGCGGAGTTGCCAAAAATTGTTGCTTGGTTTTTCAACCAAGCATGTGCAAGGTTGCACCAATTAAAAAACTAATAGTAGTTTCAAATGAAAAACAAAAACAATTATAAATTTAATCTAACATTAACATAAACATGTGTAAATAAACAAGAACTAAATCAATAACAAGAGATCTATGGGAAGAACAAGAGAAAAAATAATAGATTTTTTGTATTACCTCAAAGGTGAGGATGTTTGGTGTTGAGCAGCTCCAAGGTTGAGGTGCTCCAAGCTCCAATGGTCTCTTCTCTAAGATGCTGAAATGGGGGTCTTCAAACTCGAAATGGGAGGCAATGGCTCTCAAAAGGAATTTGGTAGCATAATGATAGGATGAAATGTGGATCCAAAGTGAGGAGCCCCTATCACCTCTTTATAGTTTTTGGTGATGGGTAATACCATTATGGTTTTGAGGAAGCCAATGGTATTAACCAACATGGTTTAGGTCTCTTTTTCCCTCTTTTCCTTTTTTTGAATATTTTTTATATTTTTATTCCCTTTTAATAGTTTTTGGGAATTTTGGACCCTTTTTTAGGGTTTTTTGTGTTTTTTGAGGAAAAATATTTATTTTGAGGGGAAAAAGGTGTATTGTGGTCTTTTGGTGACCTTTTGATGGTTTTAAAGGCTCAAATGGTGGAAAAGTGGACAAATGAGTCATTTGAATAATGGAATGAGCTAGTGAGCACTTTTTGGGTGTTAACAATCCTCATAGCTTCCCACAGGGTTATATTGTTCCTTAACAACATCTATAAAAGAGGCCGAAGTGGGATTGGAATAAAAAAATCCAGACTCGTTTGATGAGATTTTCTCACAATAAGTTTCCCACCAATTTTTGACATGGGGGACAGCCTTGAAGAGCACAAAGATGATCTTTTCCCTGTTGAAAAAATTGTGGACAGAGAAATACCCTTCTAGTAGATTCAACCATTTATCTATGGTATCGTCATCGATCTCGCATTCAAATAAAGGGATATCAAAGTTAACTTGGACCTTGAAGGGAGTCGCATCTCCGAAACAACTGCTTGTCGAAGGTGTATCTGTTGTCGTCGGCATGCGTCGAAGGATCTTGGAGAAATTATCCATCATCTCGTTCCTCTGTCGCGCAAGGGCTTCCTCGAGCAACAACTTGATAGGATCTCCTACTCCGTCATGTTTCTTTTCTCTTGCCATGAGAGGTTGCTTGGGCGTACAAGAGCTTTTTTCCTCAAGAGAAACAAGCTCGAGACCCAATTCTTTGTACCCTGACCTCGTTGGGGACATGCATAAAGACCACAAGGATCAGACCGCTATGGTACCACTGATCCGGATTTATCTGGGAACGAAATAAAAGAGCATATACAGAATCAAATACAGATATATATTGCAGGGAACACAACGATACAGTAAACACATATTCTATTAAATAGTGGAAATAGAATAGACTGTAAAATACAACAGCTAAAGTGGTAGTAGCTATCTTTGAGAAGAGATGTGTCCGTTGTGCTCATTCGTGCCAAGATGAATACAATGAGGCTCTAAAGGCCTTTTTATAATACCCAAAATCCAAAACCCTAAACCTGGAAGATGGAAAGCCAACAGTTTTGTGGACCCCATTTTGGGTAGTTTGGTGTATCAACTTCCCGAGGGAGTAACTTTGGAATACGATCTCCGTTTGGGGCACACGATAGCTCATTGGAAATATCTATCCGAGGACTACATTGAAAAATGCGAATGTGGAAATTCATAGAGCAAGATTCCCCAAAAAACGTCGTTTACGGCCTCAAAACGGCTCCAGAAGTTCAGGACCCGAAAAGTCGCTAAAAATAGTAAATTACCAAAATTTCCAGAAGACTGTTTTGAGCCAGTTGGAAGAGGTGGGCTACCAGCAATATCCACCTGGATCAATTTTAGCAATCTATTGGTGCTGGCCACTTGTGTCCAAGATGTACCTTAAGAATGACTCCTGGAAATTGCCATTGGTGGGTTGATACAGAGTATCCAAAACAAGATAAAATTATTTGATGTCAAATACGTGGAACAAGCTCGTCAAAAAGCAAAACTAATTGATGAGAAAAAAAAATCACAACTTTCGTATATCCCACCCCACCTGAGAGAAAATGGAAAAAAGAACAATAATCCATGACGTAAGTGTAATGCCCCTAATTGGTGTCCAGGACATAAGTGTAAAAACAAGAATTTCTTCTTGTGTGAAAAAAATGATAATGATGACATAATAATGAATAATTTGGTGACATATCTCCTTTCGACATAGAATCAAATAGCGATGAATCCAACACAGAGGAAGCTAACGTCACCTCAACACTCTCAGTGACTGCAATGATGGGTATCTCTCAACCCCAAACTCTCAAAATGTTTGGCCATATCAAGAACATTAAAGTGACTTTTTTATTGTTCTATCGGTGTTGCTCTGCAGCCATTGAGACGTGCATAATCTGAGCATCCAACGAGACGTGTTGCCAATGAGTGCATCCCAGCTTTGTAGTCGGGGATGAATGAGGGGCTCTATGTAATGTCCCTTTTTTAAAATTTTATAAAAATGCCCAATTTTCCACTTTTTCCCCAAATTCGACCTTTGACTAGTTTTACTGTTTTGGCCTCCAAATTAACCCAAATTCTCCCAATTCTTTTGTAAGGGTATATGAATGTTATTGAGACTTGAATATCAGGTTCAGGGATGATTTATAACCCTCAAAATACTTATGCAAACTTGATTTACATTCTGGTCAATGTATGGGATTTTAACTAGTGATTTGTGCATCAAATCCCCCCGGGGTAACTCTTAAAATGGCCTCCCAAATGCTTCCAAAATCCCTCGAATTTATGAACAGAGGTAGGGAATGTATTAAGGTATTATGTGCACCATTAATTGATTATTATTTCTGTTCCAACCCTCTCCCATTTAGCTGCAAAAATCACCAATTCGACCCTTGGGGAAATGACAATATTTCTTCTCCCAATGCAATTAAATTGAGTAAAAATACTTCAAATGCTCAAGTACAGTAAATGAAACTTGTAAAACTCATCCATGGAAGTCCATTAATCATAAATGTATCAGAGAATCATCCATTCATTTGAAATCATCAGGATTATAATGATATACATCAATGTAGTGGGGAAATGGACATTGTTTGCTTATTAATCAACATTTTTGGCTACAACCAGTGGGTATTTCAACCTGATACTTTCAGAATATGAATAACAGAGGATATGAAGCTATTACAATCACAAATACATAATGATAAGCTCTCCCAAGCAGCACAAGAGCTCACCAAAAATGCCCTCCCTCAAGGAGCATGAATATGCCTTCAAAACTAGAAATGGTTGAGAGATGGTGCTGCACTAAACAAAACCACGAGCTTCCCTGTAGCTGATACCTACAAATAAAACTCCATTAAAGCTCCATGAAAGACCTGATTGGCCTCTCCAAACACCAACTTGGATGGGAATATTTCACCCTCGAAATTGGCTAAGGCAAGAAACTAGTCATCCACTAGCTCTCTCTTCACAAATGCAATTTTTCTCAAATCATCAAAAGCCATTCTCATACTTGATTTTTACATTTTATAACCAACATTAGCCTTCTAAGAGTCGAAATCCTCTCAATAGCTTCAAGAGATTTCCACTTAGGAAATATTCCACATTTGCCACTTGTCTCCTAGTTCCAACCTTCCATCTTCTCCCAAATTTGAATTTGAGTCTCTTTGGCTTCTTCCACTTCCATGAGTGTCACCTACCCAAATTTCTTAACATTATTATTTATTTGCAAAAATACTTTATGTTAAATTTAATTACAAGTTTTGTAATTATGATCAGTTTTGATCATGGATGAATGTAATTACTGAATATTATTATTTAAATAAATTAATTAGGAGACAAACACTTAGGAGGACTGTTGAATGAGTGGTCACTGACCCACTAGGAGGAATGGAAGCTATTGGAAGGTATGGGACACATGGCAACAGTTACATCACACCACTAACTGTTGGTTATGGGACAACTTCCCCTTAAATAGGGCATTATCCCGCAGGTGGAGGGAGTGAGCAGGCAGCTCATTTAATGACCCAGTAACATCTGAAAAGGCCTAGGCAGCCTATAAAGGCAAATTCGAATTGGGCAGGAAGCCCTTAATCAACATTTCTGCAGAATGTTTTCCTCTTGCAAATCAGGTGATTTCAAGAGAGCTTCGAATAAGGGAGGTTAGTGGTGATTGAAAATTGAGTTTTTGGTTATTATTGAAGAGAAACAGAATTGTAGGGGCAAGTCTTTTGGACTGCTACCTATTGAAGATTTAGAAGATTACTACTACAACAAGAAGAAGTCCTATTTCCTTAAGCTTCTTCCTCCTGGTGGTTCAGCGAACATGCTCGGGGGTCGTAGGACAGTATTTGACTGTTTTCAGGAGTTTGGTTGGGTGGAATAGTCTTCCTGAGTTGTTTGTTTCCCTATAGGGTTTATTCAGGTTCTACAATTTCTTACTTATTCTTAGTAAATAATTTATGTTATGTTTAAACAGTATTTTCTATGTTTCTGTTTTTGAAAGAAAAATCTAATCCTAGAATTGTTCTAAGTCTGAATGTTTAAGTTTAATGTTGAAGATGAATTGATAAACCAATACCTCCATTTTCCCACATGTTGTTTAGAAGCATCGTACTCTAGTAGAGATACGCAAATTAAAGATAGATTAAAAGATAGGCGATTGCCATTTTGAATTCAACAAATAAATATAGTAAGTCTTATGTTCATTGTTTTCAGACCTATGATGAATAGATGTAAAAGGTTCTAGATAATAGTTATTTATACACATATGAATCTTTTCTTCATCCCTATGAAATTAATCAATGTTAAATTTCCTGTACATTTTTCTTGTATCATATATAATTTTATAATATGCATAGGAAGCAGAAAAATACAATCTACATATTGTTTTATGGATTGCTGAATTTAAATAAAAACATTTTTTATAAACTGGAAATACAATAAGATTCACACAAGTATCATATTTTTCTACACTTCATTCACACACTATTCCATCGTAAATACTCTATCATTATGTATGAGTTTAGAAATTTAAAATAGATAGAGTTGCTTTTATTCAGACTTCATAATTTTTCACAATATGCACACAGTAATTTCTTATCTATTTTCTATAATGCTTTTCGTACAAAGTTAAACATGAGAAGAACCTTGTATCTACCATTATCACCATTATTCATCATCCATTTAAACTGTAGCATTGTTATTTTTCTATTTTTTTTAGTTTCCATATCAAAACCCTAGTTAGGTTCGTTTCTTTTCATTGTTTAACAGAAAAATACTACACTCTTTTTTTAAATCATGGTTTGAGCCCTACTTGGCTAAGCCCTCTTTGCAAACATAAGCATGACTTAGGGTTTAACCCTACCTATCCTTGTGTTAAATGAAACAAAGATCCTGCATTTCAAATTTATACTCTTTCGTTTCCAGTTTTCAAACAAACAAAGAAAACCATCATCATTCTACAGTATTAAGACGAATGTTACAAGTCATCTACACAAAAAATTTAGCACATCTTTTATTTATATTTATTTACGATGAAAGTTTCACAACTTTACAGTTCATACAAGGTCTAGTATGCATCCATGGAGAGAGAAAAGCATTGATATACAGAAGATGAGCCTCGGCTCTAATTCATCTCTCAACCTTCGAAACCATCAAATCATGGTTCCCAAACAAGGTTTCTCAACAAGTGTTTCCGTGTTTCTTCAGCCATAGAGCCCAAACACTTAAAGCATCGACAAGTTACTTTTCAAATCGACGACATCAAATCAAAGACTAAGTATTACAGTTTATTAAACAAGCTTCAAAGGTTCTCATCATCATCATCAACGGAGCTACAGTAGAGTTGGGCAAGGCAGTTCCTCTTCGTTGAAAAAACTATATCAACCACAAATGAAGAAGTGCTATGAGGGTATGGAAGACTCGAAGCTTACCGGCGTAGAAGCACACAATTATATTGCCGAACCCTGGTTCGAAATAACCTTTCAACCCTGTAAACTGACACATTAAAATGAAGTTAGGAGTCTAGAAAGTTGAAAGATCAACTATCGTTCTACAAATCAACATCATTACTATTTTGCTCCAAGTGTTTACCTTCTTATCAAGTGGCCAAGCCGTGGTGTGCTCCAGGTAGACGATGCAAAGAAACGATGGGAGAACGCTACCTCTTGACAGGTTAAGAATAACGTCTTTAACTTTGCAAAGGGCATAAAGGCCATCAACACTCAACACACTACACTCAACACACTCGAACCAGAGACAGTGATCACAACCAGTAACACTATATAGGATTCAAAGATTACAGTATTTCAACGGAGTGGTAGGTCTCAGGGTCGAAACCCTACACTGCATTTCTGCTAGGATTTCGGCAGCCTGTCGGCCATCTCCAGCAAAAACAATAACACAATGAACCACTTTTCCAAGCTCTTAATTCAATTACATTGTAGACTTTAGGGTTTCCATCCGACGGTTTAGACTCACGATCATCGACGGTTACAACAGTGCCAGCTATGGCCACTTTGGTATCAACGAAATAAACATTTAATGCCATCCTCCATTATTGTTCATAGTAGCCACCTTGGAAAACGTTTAAGTCAGCAATAACCGGTACCAGGCATAGTATTCTGCCACATTAGCAAGTAACCAGGAAAGCACACCTACGTGGAAACATGGACTATCCAACTCGGCAGGGATATGGCACATTTTGATAATGGAATATCATTCAGGATCTTTTTGCAGTTCGAGACTCTTGTCAACTTAATTAATTCAACAACCTGTCACATGTAAAATTTAATGCCCACTCTGCATTACCATCAAACATTGCTACTATGGCACGTGGTGGAGCAAGCACGATCAACACTTGACGTAGAACCCTTACACATCAACAAGTATGAAGGTATTCACGTCTACGTGGATTCCTGGAGTTACAACTCGGCAGTAATGCAGTACCAAAACTTTAATTGTGATATCCTTCCGTGATCGTTACCTTAGCTCGAGACCAACGTCGAATTTATAAGCCAGCGACCTGTCAAAACCCATTTTAATGCCTATCAGTACCTTGATGTGATAACAAATTTTACATTTTTCATTTGTTAACATAACAATATTGTAACAATGTCGTATTCTTTATAATAGTAATAACGTGTATGCAAATACATGATTATAATTCCAAAGGTTTGCATTGTATTGTAACCATTTTCATACATTATAACGTTTGTATTTAATTTACAACACTTGCATAGTATTGTCAAAATTCTAACGATGCCTATATTGCCAATATCTCCAATATATGTTTTAATATTGACATTAAATCGAAAATAGGATTGGTCACACTATTGTTTGTATAAAGACTTTGGAAAGTTTGTATTTTGTTTATAAATAGAATAACCATTATGTAGATATAGTGCAATTAAGCTTTGGACTATATATATAATGGTTATTATGGGGACCTTTCTTTTTAGCAGAATTGGGGAGTTAGATATCGGCGAGGGTGATTGAGAATTCTGTGAGCGTAACCACCTAACCAGAAACTTGCGAGTTGTTAATACCTGGAGTTATTGATCAATGGCGACGGTGGAGGATAATCCAGCTCGTGTTCGTGAAGAAGAGTAGGGATAGGTTCGCTTTGATGGAGGGTCTCTGCAAGGTTAAGGTTCGATTTATGCACGGAGGGAGGTATTATCTCTGCTAGAAATCGTTTCCTTTTTTTTTATCTATATATATATTTTTATATATATTACTATCTTTTATATATCACTTCTGGTTGTTTGTTTCCGTGTATTTTTGTATATAACTTGCTTCGCTTAAACGCTGGGAAATCCGACCCATATATGATAGGGAGTCCTGTAGATGTTTTGTTGATATCTTGTTGATAGGAAGCCACCAAAATCTTCTATTACAGATTGCTTGCTGCGAAGGGATAAATCCCAGGTTATTATAGTTCATTTATTTAGTGGCAAAGAGTACGTCGGAATAACATTGTTGATCTTTTCACTTCTTGGTTAAACGCACAGACTATAAAATTGTGTATTTGAATAGTTCAGATATAGGTTACTTAGACGTTGCTATGAGCCCTTCCATCGAAGAATCGGTAGAAAAAGGGTTAGCGTGAGGGTTAATGATCGGTTAGCTAGTTTCCTGTCATTTAATATGATTAAGCCGATTTTTTTTGGTTCAGGTTTTCCTTACAGTAGGATTAGGGACAGTTTAAAGAACCGACTTGTTTTTAATTAGACCCCGGGGGTTTTATATTTCGCTATTTAGTTGCTTTGATGCCAGACTGTGAATGTGTTGATACTTCATCTTTCTTTATACCTCTACCATGAGCCAACATCCATAACCCCGTTGTCATTTTAGTTGTCTGCACATGGAATACCTGATCCGTAGTTATCTATATAATTCAATAGACTTAAACTCTGTCCCTGCGATGAAAGGAATTAAATAGAGTTTTAGAATAATAAGTGTAAAATAAACTGGGTATAAAGTATGCGCATATCTAATGATGTTATTATATCTATGTTTTCAAGAAAAGAACATGATCCATGTCATTAGATTATTAGTACTCATTTATTCTAAGGTGGTAATAGTTGGCTTAAGTTTCCTATATATTTATATATATATATGACATCTATGCCCTTGGGCTAGATAAAGTGCTTAGGTGATCTTTATGTATATATATGTTTTAGATATATACATGCAAATACTATTCTTTAGTCTTAGTATAGTCCCTACTTTTGGCTTGAAAGAGATCTAGGCAAGCTTTGGGAAATTTATAATTTTAGCTTTTGATAATTTTATTATTTAAAGGAGATAAAGAATTTATACAAATATGATTATTTAAAGGAGATAAAGAATTTATACAAATATGAAGTTAAGATATTAGATTACCTTGTTCTTTGACTAAAGAAATACTTTATAGATTATGTTGATAAGATAAAGTACGAAGGCTAGGAAAAGATTTATCAACATAATATGTTGATGAATACATAAGCATGAAGGATATAAAAGATTGATTTATACATTTATATAGGACTACATTACTATATTGTTTAATTAGAGGCATATCCTAAGATGGTAAAACTAGTCCGCGTTATTATGCTTTATTTTGTGGAAAGATGTAGTAAGACCTTATCCTTGAATACGTGTTATTATGTCTTATAAACTTAATTAAGGTTGAGAGGTATATAAAGTTTCGTAGGGTTTTAATATGTTGGAATAGAATGAAAATATGGGTTTATATAATTTAAATCGATTATAATACAAATGACTTGTAGTAAGGATAGCGAAAAATATTTACGTTGCCATTGTTGATTTGAGAGATAGCATTAAAGAAGTCCTCTACGAGAGAAGCTAGGGAAAATTAAGCAAGCGGATGGACGTAGCCCAAGTTGCGGGTGAACCACGGTAAAAATGGTGTACTTGATGTGTGTTTCGCAATAAGTCTTTTATGTATGAGTACTTGTCTCTTTTCTTGAAAGTGTTTATGATTATTTTGGCTTGTTCTTACATTTGAATTATTATAGTTTGGTTGGTTGGTTATACGATGGAGGTTGTTAATATGCGTACCTTATGATTATGTTAATGTTGGTTATGAGTATGTTGGTTCTCTTGGTACGACTAACTCATAAAAGATGTGCATGCTTTTTAAGTTGATTTGATACTTGTAAATTATTTTGCATGTATGCATCACAAGTAAAGTAATTACAACATCATGATGTTTACAATTTTTTTTAGAAATAACTCACAAATTTTGTGGCCTCATATTACCATATAACTGATCTCTTATTAAAAAGAGCTAATTGTCAGTAATATACTTCCGTGAAAATTAATATTAGCAATTATTCCTGTATAGAATTTTTTTTTCTTTTTTTGAAATTTTGGGTACGTGACATGGCGCCATTTTGATAATGGAATATCATTCAGGATCTTTTTACAGTTCGAGACTCTTGTGAACTTAATTAATTCAACAACCTGTCACATATAAAATTTAATGCCCACTCTGCATTACCATCAGACATTGCTACCATGGCATGCGGTGGAGCAAGCACGATCAACACTTGACGTAGAACCCTTACACATCAACAAGTATGGAGGTATTCACGTCTACGTGGATTCCTGGAGTTACAACTCGGCAGTAATGCAGTACCAAAACTTTAATTGTGATATCCTTCCGTGCTCGTTACCTTAGCTCGAGACCAGCGTCGAATTTATGAGCCAGCGACCTGTCAAAACCCATTTTAACGCCTGTCAGTACCTTGATGTGATAACAAACTTTACATTTTTCATTTGTTAACATAACAATATTGTAACAATGCCGTATTATTTATAATAGTAATAACGTGTATGCAAATACATGATTATAATTCCAAAGGTTTGCATTGTATTGTAACGATTTTCATACATTATAATGTTTGTATTTAATTTACAACACTTGTATAGTATTGTCAAAATTCTAATGATGCTTATATTTCCAATATCTCCAACATATGTTTTAATATTGACATTAAATCGAAAATAGGATTAGTCACACTATTGTTTGTATAAAGACTTTGGAAAGTTTGTGTTTTGTTTATAAATAGAATAACCATTATATATATAGTCCAAAGCTTAATTTCACTATATCTACATAACATTTGGTTAGTCATGTTAATATATTATTATTTTTATCTCTTCATATACTATTGGTTGCAAGAGTTTACAAGCTCAAACCCTTTACATACACTTTGGTATTATCATTATAAATGATGACAACAAGACAGCCATCACTACAACCAGCTAGAACAATGATGACAACAGCGACAATGTTGTTAATAAAATACTTGTTCGACAGTTAATTTGGGTTGAGTTTACCCAGTCATAAGATGAACCTTGGAAAGCAAAGGAGTAAGCATGCAAGTCATACCTGTACGTTTTGATAGTTGCAACAATCTTTACAACAAGCTATTTTATTTACGACGTTGATTGAACTTTACACGAAACTGGAATTTCTTTGCAATCATGAAACTCCTTACCTGACATCTGCACATCGAACAAGTCTAATGCTTTAGCGTTGTAGCTAAGTAAGCTTCGGGGTCCCTCATAGGACTCCCTTGGACAGCAAAGAAGCAAACTGTCAGTATCGTCTCAAAGAAAAAGTACCATATCATATTTCTGGCCTGGCATTCCATTATTACATCATTCATACATATCATTGCATTTAAAAGGGTGTCGCATCAAAAGTTGATCTATTCATGCATTTAACTATTTAAGGATAGTTATTATAAATATAATTAAGATGACGTTGACGTAGTAGTTATAATAGAAAATTATTTATGTCTAATACAACAGTTGTTAAGATTAACATTGTGCAGGTCGTATTATTAAATTCCGCAGTTACAAATTATCATTAATTAAGCTAATTATTGCTATTTACAAAAATTTTAAATTTTTATGAAAATATGGGATGTTACAATGAGCGCATTCCTTGAGCCTATTTTTGGGGTTGACATGTCACAATGGTCATATGTCAGAGGTTAGGTTTGCAATTTGTCATAGTTGTCATAGATTCTCCATCATTGGCGTCATAGGGGCTAGGGAATCTAGCCCAAGTGTCCACAAACTTCCAATTTGACTCTTTATCTTCCATGGAGGTTACCAATCCATCCCAATTCGACCTAAGATGTTCAATTCCATGTGTTATGATTTACCAACTCACCCAAGAGTGTTCACCTTCCCATGAATTCGAATTGGCAAGAGAGAGATGCCATGTGTCATTGAAAAATCAAGCTAGTGTGGGTCCCACACCCTCCATATGTATCCAAAACCACTTGCCACCTAGAATTTCTCTTGAATTTATTTATTCACCCTATTTATTAAATACTTGAACCCTTCTAATGTCTAGACATCATTTATTAGCTTCCTTATTACAATTCCACATGTGCCCATCCAACCTAGGAAGCTAGTAGGATTGATGGGATTGTCTTACTATTCAATTATTTGAATGGGGACATTATAGTCCTCCCCACCCAAGATAACTTTTCCTCAAGCAATTTCAAATTTGGATGCTGCAAAATATTCTCCTCTTTCCATGTGGCATCTTCATTTGGTAAGTCCTTCCATTGCACTAAATATTCTTTGATAATTCTACTCCTCAACCTTCTTTCCCGTGTCTTCAAAATCTTTTTTGGAACAAGTGTGAGTTGACCTTCATCATCCAAATGAGGAAGTATTTCTGAAGTTATGATTTGTTGACCAAGGGCTTTCTTGAGACAAGAAACATGAAATACATTGTGGATTTTACTCCCTTCCGAAAGTTCTAGTTCACATGCTACTTCTCCAACCTTCCGCACTACCGTATATGGCCCATAGTACCTTGGTTTTAATTTTTCAGCTCTGTTCTTTTTTAGAGATGTTTGTTTATATGGATGCAACCTTAAATATACTAAATCATTGACTTGAAAGGTTCTTTCTTCTCTATGTCTATCAGCATATTGTTTTTGCTGATTTTGAGCAACTCGCAAATTGTCTTTCAAGAGCTTTAAAATTTCTTGGCTCTCTTCCACCCAATCTTTAGCATTTGGGGCTCTACTATCACCAAATATAATTTTAGCAAATGTAACTGCATCATAACCATATAATTCTTTGAAATGAGACATCCCTGTTGACATATGATAAGTGGTGTTGTAGCAAAACTCACCCAAGTGTAGCCATTTTTCCCATGCTTTTTGCTGCTCTCCCACATAGTTTCTTAGGTATCCTTCCAACCATTGATTTACCCTCTCTGTTTTTCCATCAGTTTGTGGATGATAGCTAGTACTTGGAGTCAATTGAGTGCCTACCAATCTAAAAAATTCTTGCCAAAAAGCACCCATGAATCTACTATCTCTATCACTGACAATGCGCTTGGGGAGCCCATGCAATCTGAAGATTTCTTTGAAAAACATATCAGCCACTTGTGCAGCACTAAAATATGATGTAACAGCAAATAAATGAGCAAATTTTTTCAACCTATCAACTACCACATTGTCATGTCCCAAATTTGTAATTGGGTCACAATGGCCTAATCACATTAGCCATATTCATTAGAGTTTGTAAAATTGATGTTAAGGGTCAAATAATTGCCAAGGAGGAAAATTACTAGTTTCCTAGGTTTGGGGTGGAAGCTTTGGGATTTGGAATAAGGGGGATAATAAATGATGTTTAGACATTGGAAGGGTTCAAGTATTTAATAAATAGAGTGAATAAAGAAATTCAAGAGAAATCCTAGGTGACAAATGGTTTTGGAAACATATGGAGGATGTGGGACCCACACTAGCTTGATTTTTCATAATACATGGTATATCTCTTTTGCAAATTCAAATTAATGGGAATGTGAACACTCTTGGGTGAGTTGGTAAGTCATAAAACATGTCATTGAGCATCTTAGGTCGAATTGGGAAGGATTGGTAGCCTCCATGGAAGATAAAGAGTCAAAGTGAAAGTTTGTGGACACTTGGGCTAGATTCCCTAGCCCCTATGACACCAATGATGGAGCATCTATGACAACTATGACAAATTGCAGACCTGACCTCTGACATCTGACCACTATGACATGTCAGCCCCAAAAATAGGCTCAAGGAAGTCGAATTTGGGAGTTGGAGAAGCCAAAGAGACCCAAAATCGAATTTGGGAGAAGATGGAAGGTTGGAACTAGGAGACAAGTGGCAAATGTGGAATATTTCCTAAATGGAAATCTATTGAATCTATTGAGAGGATTTCGACCCTTAGAAGGCTAATGTTGGTTATAAAATGTAGAAATGAAGTATGAGAATGGCTTTTGATCATTTGTAGAATTTGCAATTGCATTTGTGAAGAGGGAGAGCTAGTGGATGACTAGTTTCTTGCCTTAGCCAATTTCGAGGGTGAAAGATTCCCATCCAAGTTGGCAATTGGAAAGGCCATTCAGACCTTTCATTTGGAGCTTTAATGGAGTCTTTATTTGCAGGTGTAAGCTACAGGGCAGCTCATGGTTTCTTCTATTGCAACTCGCTCCTTCAACCATTTCCAGTTTTGATGGCATATTCTTGATCCTTAAGGGAGGGCGTTTTTGGTGAGCTATTGTACTCTTTGGGGGAGCTTCTAATTCCCCATTTATTTTTTAATATGAATTAAATACTCTGTTCTTCATCTCCAGAAAGTTTCAGGTCGAAATTCCAAGTAGAAATGTATAAATCTCATTTTTAATGGAAGAACAATGCCATTTCCCCACTACCTTGTTGTGAACCAATGTATTGATGATGATTTCGAATGAATGGATGATTCTCTGATATATTTGTGATCAATATACTGCCATGGATGTCTTCTACAAGTTTCATGTACTGTACTTGATCATTTGAAGCATTTTTACTCAGTTTAGTTGTATTGGGAAGTGAAATAGTGCCATTTCCCCAAGGGTCGAATTGGGGATTTTTGCAGTTGAATGGGAGAGGGTGAGAACAGTTGTAATAAATAATTAATGGTGCATATGAGACCTTAATAACATACTTAACACATTACATACCTCTGTTCATAAATTTGAGTGGGTTTGGAGGCATTTGGGAAGCCATTTTCAGTACTTACCTCAGGGGGATTTGAACCCCAAATTACTAGTAAAATTGCATACTTGGTCCAGAATCTTAAGAGAGTTTGCAGAGGTCTTTTGGTGGCCATATTTTATCTCTGAACATCATATTCAATTCCTAATATCATTCATAAACCTTCCTTGAAGATTTGAAGGCATTTGGAGTCAATTTGAGACCTAGAGACCAATACTAGTCAAAGGGAAATCACTAGTAAAGTTACCTACATTGACCAGAATTGAAAGAGTATTTGCAGAAGTGTTTTAAAGGTACAAAGGAATCCCTGAAACACATATTTATGTTCTAATATCATTCATATACCTTCTCAGAAGATTTGGGATCATTTGGGGCAAATTTGGGACCTAGAGATCGAAACTAGTCCAAGGTCGAACCAAGGAAAAAAGTGGAAAATTGCAATTTTAATAAAATTCCTAACAAGGGACATTACAGTGGTATCAGAGCATGATCTTGGCACCTGATGTGGTATAATATTCATGAGGACAATAATTCAGGTACCACCATTAGATATTGAAACCAAAAGTGCTTTTGTTGAAGAAAAAAAAAAAGTAGGAGAAGAAGAGCAAATTTTTTGAGGAAACTATGACTAGGGATGAAAAGGGAGCCTCATATGATGGTGAGGAGCATATAAAAATTATGAAAACAATATTCGAAGATATGACCAAGCAAATTAAGGAAGGATTCGAATTGTTTTCTATCGAACTTGTGGAAAAAATTATTGATTTTAAGGAAACCAAGGGGCAAAATGCATCAGCTTGCTTGAAGGAGCAAAAGGAAGAGACATCACAAGATCATGAAGAAGATTCTATTGAAAATATGGAAGATCATTTCGAGACACCTTCTAGCTTAGACATGAACCAAAGAGCATCTACTGATGGATGCTTAAACTATGAAGGAGTACCTACTGATGGGTGCTCACACCTCTATGTTGGTGACATAGAGATCACGTTTGAAAGTGTTTCTACAAGTACAAGTGTCATTAAGCATGATAATGAAGACCTTGTAGCGGTTGAAGAAGAACCAAGATCAACTTCCCCATCACCACTTGAGCTTCATGAAGTTGGTCCAAGCAAAATTGAAGAAGATGAGGAGGTTCATTTGCAAGAGCCTCATTTTCTTGAAGGGTCCTTAAAGATGAATGAAAATAATATCCAAGAGTCCCTCAGCATTCTCCATGACACTCAAGCATTGGTGTCAAATTCTTGTTGGAGAGCTACTTCATTGGAGGAA
Source organism: Larix kaempferi (assembly GCA_027924585.1). Classification (NCBI taxonomy): domain Eukaryota; kingdom Viridiplantae; phylum Streptophyta; class Pinopsida; order Pinales; family Pinaceae; genus Larix; species Larix kaempferi. Next base: position 2,016,659 of record BSBM01000550.1, read on the forward strand.
ACATCCTTCCTTGAAGACATGGAGAAGATTCAAAGAGCAATGTGCCACATCAAAGGTAATTTCATGTCTTTGCTTTTTGATAGAAACCATTTGTTTGAGCTTAATGAATTGTTACATGATGCATACTTGAAGAATAATGAGGATATTCATAAGCTCACAATTCAAAATGAGCAACTTCTTGAAAAGTTGCAAGATACTTGTTTTTCCTCCTATGTTTCAGATTGTCAAATGGTAGATTGTTTGGAGGATTCTCATGACATGGTGGATCATGAGAAATGTGAAAATTTGAATGTTCTTGATGTGTTTGAAGATGAACTTGAAGAGATCCAAACACTTGATGTGGTGGAAGAGGAATTTGAATTGCCTCTTGATGAAGGTTATGCAATTTTTAAAGAAGAGCATGATTCCTCTACATTGGAACCAAACTATGACAAAGAGTTCACACTTTTGAAGGAGCTGCATGATACTACCCATATGGATCCTTCCCATGATGAAACTTCTGCACTTTTTGATCATTTGGGTGAGTTAGTTCATTCTCCTACTTCCTACAATTCCATGTTTTGCAACATTAGTCTCAATGAAGTATGGGTGAAAGGGTTCCTTTTGATGGTGCCACATGAGGAGCATGGAACTCCTAGATTTAACTTTTATGATGACATGGTTGGAGCACATTCTTATTCACATTTGCAGCAGCATCATTTGTCACTTTATGATGATTCACATCTACATGGATGTACCTATGATATGGATTTGAGTCACTTGAAGACTCATGGTTTTTCTTGCTCAACACTGGGTTCATTTTATGTTAGAGGAACTTCATCCAACACTTGGGTGAATAGATTTATGATGGGAGAACATTTTTGTTGGCAGCCACATACTTTGTTACATCTTTATGATTCTCACATTCATGGATGTATGGGTGAGACTTCTTTGAGTCATTTGAAGTCTCCTTGTTTTTTCTGCTCATTATTTGGTTCAGATTTTAGTGGAGATTCTTCATTCACTTCTTGGATGAAAGAATACATGGTTGAATATTTTGATGCATATCACATCCTTTTGGAGCAGCATTATAGGACATGGGATCCTCACCTATGTCATTGGAGCAGATTTGATTGGTCACTTGAAGCTTGTATGCACTTGGAAAATGGTGGTCTACTTGCTTGGAGGTATAAGCACTTTCATGACTCTTTGATGAAGCATATCCTAGATGTACATTTTCATTATGTTGTTATGTACTTTGATGATATATATTTGGTACTCATGATGTTTGGAAGAATGCATACAAGAAAATGGGATCCAGGAATCCTCTTATCTAATGGTGTAGGTTGGAGAGCACTCTTAATTGTTGGGGTGCAATACAAGCAATGGGACCCTGGAATAATTTTTGTCTCATTGGTTTCATTTTTTGGGGGAAGCAAGCAGTATGGGAGATGGATTCCCCACTTAATAAAGTGATTTTAATCAGAGTAGTGCAGCAGCAAGCATGGTGGTTCCTCTCTAAAATATTCATGGAAACTCAAAGACTCAAGGTTTGGCAATTCAATGGCAACTTCAAAGAATTATACAGAAAGCAGGTTCTTCAACACCCATGTTTGAAATTGCTTGAGGACAAGCAATATTGGGAAGGGAGGATTTGTCATGTCCCAAATTTGTAATTGGGTCACAATGGCCTAATCACATTAGCCATATTCATTAGAGTTTGTAAAATTGATGTTAAGGGTCAAATAATTGCCAAGGAGGAAAATTACTAGTTTCCTAGGTTTGGGGTGGAAGCTTTGGGATTTGGAATAAGGGGGATAATAAATGATGTTTAGACATTGGAAGGGTTCAAGTATTTAATAAATAGAGTGAATAAAGAAATTCAAGAGAAATCCTAGGTGACAAATGGTTTTGGAAACATATGGAGGATGTGGGACCCACACTAGCTTGATTTTTCATAATACATGGTATATCTCTTTTGCAAATTCAAATTAATGGGAATGTGAACACTCTTGGGTGAGTTGGTAAGTCATAAAACATGTCATTGAGCATCTTAGGTCGAATTGGGAAGGATTGGTAGCCTCCATGGAAGATAAAGAGTCAAAGTGGAAGTTTGTGGACACTTGGGCTAGATTCCCTAGCCCCTATGACACCAATGATGGAGCATCTATGACAACTATGACAAATTGCAGACCTGACCTCTGACATCTGACCACTATGACATGTCAGCCCCAAAAATAGGCTCAAGGAAGTCGAATTTGGGAGTTGGAGAAGCCAAAGAGACCCAAAATCGAATTTGGGAGAAGATGGAAGGTTGGAACTAGGAGACAAGTGGCAAATGTGGAATATTTCCTAAATGGAAATCTATTGAATCTATTGAGAGGATTTCGACCCTTAGAAGGCTAATGTTGGTTATAAAATGTAGAAATGAAGTATGAGAATGGCTTTTGATCATTTGTAGAATTTGCAATTGCATTTGTGAAGAGGGAGAGCTAGTGGATGACTAGTTTCTTGCCTTAGCCAATTTCGAGGGTGAAAGATTCCCATCCAAGTTGGCAATTGGAAAGGCCATTCAGACCTTTCATTTGGAGCTTTAATGGAGTCTTTATTTGCAGGTGTAAGCTACAGGGCAGCTCATGGTTTCTTCTATTGCAACTCGCTCCTTCAACCATTTCCAGTTTTGATGGCATATTCTTGATCCTTAAGGGAGGGCGTTTTTGGTGAGCTATTGTACTCTTTGGGGGAGCTTCTAATTCCCCATTTCTTTTTTAATATGAAGTAAATACTCTGTTCTTCATCTCCAGAAAGTTTCAGGTCTAAATTCCAAGTAGAAATGTATAAATCTCATTTTTAATGGAAGAACAATGCCATTTCCCCACTACCTTGTTGTGAACCAATGTATTGATGATGATTTCGAATGAATGGATGATTCTCTGATATATTTGTGATCAATATACTGCCATGGATGTCTTCTACAAGTTTCATGTACTGTACTTGATCATTTGAAGCATTTTTACTCAGTTTAGTTGTATTGGGAAGTGAAATAGTGCCATTTCCCCAAGGGTCGAATTGGGGATTTTTGCAGTTGAATGGGAGAGGGTGAGAACAGTTGTAATAAACCATTAATGGTGCATATGAGACCTTAATAACATACTTAACACATTACATACCTCTGTTCATAAATTTGAGTGGGTTTGGAGGCATTTGGGAAGCCATTTTCAGTACTTACCTCAGGGGGATTTGAACCCCAAATTACTAGTAAAATTGCATACTTGGTACAGAATCTTAAGAGAGTTTGCAGAGGTCTTTTGGTGGCCATATTTTATCTCTGAACATCATATTCAATTCCTAATATCATTCATAAACCTTCCTTGAATATTTGAAGGCATTTGGAGTCAATTTGAGACCTAGAGACCAATACTAGTCAAAGGGAAATCACTAGTAAAGTTACCTACATTGACCAGAATTGAAAGAGTATTTGCAGAAGTGTTTTAAAGGTACAAAGGAATCCCTGAAACACATATTTATGTTCTAATATCATTCATATACCTTCTCAGAATATTTGGGATCATTTGGGGCAAATTTGGGACCTAGAGATCGAAACTAGTCCAAGGTCGAACCAAGAAAAAAAGTGGAAAATTGCAATTTTAATAAAATTCCTAACAAGGGACATTACAGTGGTATCAGAGGATGATCTTGGCACCTGATGTGGTATAATATTCATGAGGACAATAATTCAGGTACCACCATTAGATATTGAAACCAAAAGTGCTTTTGTTGAAGAAAAAAAAAAAAGTAGGAGAAGAAGAGCAAATTTTTTGAGGAAACTATGACTAGGGATGAAAAGGGAGCCTCATATGATGGTGAGGAGCATATAAAAATTATGAAAACAATATTCGAAGATATGACCAAGCAAATTAAGGAAGGATTCGAATTGTTTTCTATCGAACTTGTGGAAAAAATTATTGATTTTAAGGAAACCAAGGGGCAAAATGCATCAGCTTGCTTGAAGGAGCAAAAGGAAGAGACATCACAAGATCATGAAGAAGATTCTATTGAAAATATGGAAGATCATTTCGAGACACCTTCTAGCTTAGACATGAACCAAAGAGCATCTACTGATGGATGCTTAAACTATGAAGGAGTACCTACTGATGGGTGCTCACACCTCTATGTTGGTGACATAGAGATCACGTTTGAAAGTGTTTCTACAAGTACAAGTGTCATTAAGCATGATAATGAAGACCTTGTAGCGGTTGAAGAAGAACCAAGATCAACTTCCCCATCACCACTTGAGCTTCATGAAGTTGGTCCAAGCAAAATTGAAGAAGATGAGGAGGTTCATTTGCAAGAGCCTCATTTTCTTGAAGGGTCCTTAAAGATGAATGAAAATAATATCCAAGAGTCCCTCAGCATTCTCCATGACACTCAAGCATTGGTGTCAAATTCTTGTTGGAGAGCTACTTCATTGGAGGAAACATCATTCCTTGAAGACATGGAGAAGATTCAAAGAGCAATGTGCCACATCAAAGGTAATTTCATGTCTTTGCTTTTTGATAGAAACCATTTGTTTGAGCTTAATGAATTGTTACATGATGCATACTTGAAGAATAATGAGGATATTCATAAGCTCACAATTCAAAATGAGCAACTTCTTGAAAAGTTGCAAGATACTTGTTTTTCCTCCTATGTTTCAGATTGTCAAATGGTAGATTGTTTGGAGGATTCTCATGACATGGTGGATCATGAGAAATGTGAAAATTTGAATGTTCTTGATGTGTTTGAAGATGAACTTGAAGAGATCCAAACACTTGATGTGGTGGAAGAGGAATTTGAATTGCCTCTTGATGAAGGTTATGCAATTTTTAAAGAAGAGCATGATTCCTCTACATTGGAACCAAACTATGACAAAGAGTTCACACTTTTGAAGGAGCTGCATGATACTACCCATATGGATCCTTCCCATGATGAAACTTCTGCACTTTTTGATCATTTGGGTGAGTTAGTTCATTCTCCTACTTCCTACAATTCCATGTTTTGCAACATTAGTCTCAATGAAGTATGGGTGAAAGGGTTCCTTTTGATGGTGCCACATGATGAGCATGGAACTCCTAGATTTAACTTTTATGATGACATGGTTGGAGCACATTCTTATTCACATTTGCAGCAGCATCATTTGTCACTTTATGATGATTCACATCTACATGGATGTACCTATGATATGGATTTGAGTCACTTGAAGACTCATGGTTTTTCTTGCTCAACACTGGGTTCATTTTATGTTAGAGGAACTTCATCCAACACTTGGGTGAATAGATTTATGATGGGAGAACATTTTTGTTGGCAGCCACATACTTTGTTACATCTTTATGATTCTCACATTCATGGATGTATGGATGAGACTTCTTTGAGTCATTTGAAGTCTCCTTGTTTTTTCTGCTCATTATTTGGTTCAGATTTTAGTGGAGATTCTTCATTCACTTCTTGGATGAAAGAATACATGGTTGAATATTTTGATGCATATCACATCCTTTTGGAGCAGCATTATAGGACATGGGATCCTCACCTATGTCATTGGAGCAGATTTGATTGGTCACTTGAAGCTTGTATGCACTTGGAAAATGGTGGTCTACTTGCTTGGAGGTATAAGCACTTTCATGACTCTTTGATGAAGCATATCCTAGATGTACATTTTCATTATGTTGTTATGTACTTTGATGATATATATTTGGTACTCATGATGTTTGGAAGAATGCATACAAGAAAATGGGATCCAGGAATCCTCTTATCTAATGGTGTAGGTTGGAGAGCACTCTTAATTGTTGGGGTGCAATACAAGCAATGGGACCCTGGAATAATTTTTGTCTCATTGGTTTCATTTTTTGGGGGAAGCAAGCAGTATGGGAGATGGATTCCCCACTTAATAAAGTGATTTTAATCAGAGTAGTGCAGCAGCAAGCATGGTGGTTCCTCTCTAAAATATTCATGGAAACTCAAAGACTCAAGGTTTGGCAATTCAATGGCAACTTCAAAGAATTATACAGAAAGCAGGTTCTTCAACACCCATGTTTGAAATTGCTTGAGGACAAGCAATATTGGGAAGGGAGGATTTGTCATGTCCCAAATTTGTAATTGGGTCACAATGGCCTAATCACATTAGCCATATTCATTAGAGTTTGTAAAATTGATGTTAAGGGTCAAATAATTGCCAAGGAGGAAAATTACTAGTTTCCTAGGTTTGGGGTGGAAGCTTTGGGATTTGGAATAAGGGGGATAATAAATGATGTTTAGACATTGGAAGGGTTCAAGTATTTAATAAATAGAGTGAATAAAGAAATTCAAGAGAAATCCTAGGTGACAAATGGTTTTGGAAACATATGGAGGATGTGGGACCCACACTAGCTTGATTTTTCATAATACATGGTATATCTCTTTTGCAAATTCAAATTAATGGGAATGTGAACACTCTTGGGTGAGTTGGTAAGTCATAAAACATGTCATTGAGCATCTTAGGTCGAATTGGGAAGGATTGGTAGCCTCCATGGAAGATAAAGAGTCAAAGTGGAAGTTTGTGGACACTTGGGCTAGATTCCCTAGCCCCTATGACACCAATGATGGAGCATCTATGACAACTATGACAAATTGCAGACCTGACCTCTGACATCTGACCACTATGACATGTCAGCCCCAAAAATAGGCTCAAGGAAGTCGAATTTGGGAGTTGGAGAAGCCAAAGAGACCCAAAATCGAATTTGGGAGAAGATGGAAGGTTGGAACTAGGAGACAAGTGGCAAATGTGGAATATTTCCTAAATGGAAATCTATTGAATCTATTGAGAGAATTTCGACCCTTAGAAGGCTAATGTTGGTTATAAAATGTAGAAATGAAGTATGAGAATGGCTTTTGATCATTTGTAGAATTTGCAATTGCATTTGTGAAGAGGGAGAGCTAGTGGATGACTAGTTTCTTGCCTTAGCCGATTTCGAGGGTGAAAGATTCCCATCCAAGTTGGCAATTGGAAAGGCCATTCAGACCTTTCATTTGGAGCTTTAATGGAGTATTTATTTGCAGGTGTAAGCTACAGGGCAGCTCATGGTTTCTTCTATTGCAACTCGCTCCTTCAACCATTTCCAGTTTTGATGGCATATTCTTGATCCTTAAGGGAGGGCGTTTTTGGTGAGCTATTGTACTCTTTGGGGGAGCTTCTAATTCCCCATTTCTTTTTTAATATGAAGTAAATACTCTGTTCTTCATCTCCAGAAAGTTTCAGGTCGAAATTCCAAGTAGAAATGTATAAATCTCATTTTTAATGGAAGAACAATGCCATTTCCCCACTACCTTGTTGTGAACCAATGTATTGATGATGATTTCGAATGAATGGATGATTCTCTGATATATTTGTGATCAATATACTGCCATGGATGTCTTCTACAAGTTTCATGTACTGTACTTGATCATTTGAAGCATTTTTACTCAGTTTAGTTGTATTGGGAAGTGAAATAGTGCCATTTCCCCAAGGGTCGAATTGGGGATTTTTGCAGTTGAATGGGAGAGGGTGAGAACAGTTGTAATAAACCATTAATAGTGCATATGAGACCTTAATAACATACTTAACACATTACATACCTCTGTTCATAAATTTGAGTGGGTTTGGAGGCATTCGGGAAGCCATTTTCAGTACTTACCTCAGGGGGATTTGAACCCCAAATTACTAGTAAAATTGCATACTTGGTACAGAATCTTAAGAGAGTTTGCAGAGGTCTTTTGGTGGCCATATTTTATCTCTGAACATCATATTCAATTCCTAATATCATTCATAAACCTTCCTTGAATATTTGAAGGCATTTGGAGTCAATTTGAGACCTAGAGACCAATACTAGTCAAAGGGAAATCACTAGTAAAGTTACCTACATTGACCAGAATTGAAAGAGTATTTGCAGAAGTGTTTTAAAGGTACAAAGGAATCCCTGAAACACATATTTATGTTCTAATATCATTCATATACCTTCTCAGAAGATTTGGGATCATTTGGGGCAAATTTGGGACCTAGAGATCGAAACTAGTCCAAGGTCGAACCAAGGAAAAAAGTGGAAAATTGCAATTTTAATAAAATTCCTAACAAGGGACATTACAGTGGTATCAGAGCATGATCTTGGCACCTGATGTGGTATAATATTCATGAGGACAATAATTCAGGTACCACCATTAGATATTGAAACCAAAAGTGCTTTTGTTGAAGAAAAAAAAAAAAGTAGGAGAAGAAGAGCAAATTTTTTGAGGAAACTATGACTAGGGATGAAAAGGGAGCCTCATATGATGGTGAGGAGCATATAAAAATTATGAAAACAATATTCGAAGATATGACCAAGCAAATTAAGGAAGGATTCGAATTGTTTTCTATCGAACTTGTGGAAAAAATTATTGATTTTAAGGAAACCAAGGGGCAAAATGCATCAGCTTGCTTGAAGGAGCAAAAGGAAGAGACATCACAAGATCATGAAGAAGATTCTATTGAAAATATGGAAGATCATTTCGAGACACCTTCTAGCTTAGACATGAACCAAAGAGCATCTACTGATGGATGCTTAAACTATGAAGGAGTACCTACTGATGGGTGCTCACACCTCTATGTTGGTGACATAGAGATCACGTTTGAAAGTGTTTCTACAAGTACAAGTGTCATTAAGCATGATAATGAAGACCTTGTAGCGGTTGAAGAAGAACCAAGATCAACTTCCCCATCACCACTTGAGCTTCATGAAGTTGGTCCAAGCAAAATTGAAGAAGATGAGGAGGTTCATTTGCAAGAGCCTCATTTTCTTGAAGGGTCCTTAAAGATGAATGAAAATAATATCCAAGAGTCCCTCAGCATTCTCCATGACACTCAAGCATTGGTGTCAAATTCTTGTTGGAGAGCTACTTCATTGGAGGAAACATCCTTCCTTGAAGACATGGAGAAGATTCAAAGAGCAATGTGCCACATCAAAGGTAATTTCATGTCTTTGCTTTTTGATAGAAACCATTTGTTTGAGCTTAATGAATTGTTACATGATGCATACTTGAAGAATAATGAGGATATTCATAAGCTCACAATTCAAAATGAGCAACTTCTTGAAAAGTTGCAAGATACTTGTTTTTCCTCCTATGTTTCAGATTGTCAAATGGTAGATTGTTTGGAGGATTCTCATGACATGGTGGATCATGAGAAATGTGAAAATTTGAATGTTCTTGATGTGTTTGAAGATGAACTTGAAGAGATCTAAACACTTGATGTGGTGGAAGAGGAATTTGAATTGCCTCTTGATGAATGTTATGCAATTTTTAAAGAAGAGCATGATTCCTCTACATTGGAACCAAACTATGACAAAGAGTTCACACTTTTGAAGGAGCTGCATGATACTACCCATATGGATCCTTCCCATGATGAAACTTCTGCACTTTTTGATCATTTGGGTGAGTTAGTTCATTCTCCTACTTCCTACAATTCCATGTTTTGCAACATTAGTCTCAATGAAGTATGGGTGAAAGGGTTCCTTTTGATGGTGCCACATGAGGAGCATGGAACTCCTAGATTTAACTTTTATGATGACATGGTTGGAGCACATTCTTATTCACATTTGCAGCAGCATCATTTGTCACTTTATGATGATTCACATCTACATGGATGTACCTATGATATGGATTTGAGTCACTTGAAGACTCATGGTTTTTCTTGCTCAACACTGGGTTCATTTTATGTTAGAGGAACTTCATCCAACACTTGGGTGAATAGATTTATGATGGGAGAACATTTTTGTTGGCAGCCACATACTTTGTTACATCTTTATGATTCTCACATTCATGGATGTATGGGTGAGACTTCTTTGAGTCATTTGAAGTCTCCTTGTTTTTTCTGCTCATTATTTGGTTCAGATTTTAGTGGAGATTCTTCATTCACTTCTTGGATGAAAGAATACATGGTTGAATATTTTGATGCATATCACATCCTTTTGGAGCAGCATTATAGGACATGGGATCCTCACCTATGTCATTGGAGCAGATTTGATTGGTCACTTGAAGCTTGTATGCACTTGGAAAATGGTGGTCTACTTGCTTGGAGGTATAAGCACTTTCATGACTCTTTGATGAAGCATATCCTAGATGTACATTTTCATTATGTTGTTATGTACTTTGATGATATATATTTGGTACTCATGATGTTTGGAAGAATGCATACAAGAAAATGGGATCCAGGAATCCTCTTATCTAATGGTGTAGGTTGGAGAGCACTCTTAATTGTTGGGGTGCAATACAAGCAATGGGACCCTGGAATAATTTTTGTCTCATTGGTTTCATTTTTTGGGGGAAGCAAGCAGTATGGGAGATGGATTCCCCACTTAATAAAGTGATTTTAATCAGAGTAGTGCAGCAGCAAGCATGGTGGTTCCTCTCTAAAATATTCATGGAAACTCAAAGACTCAAGGTTTGGCAATTCAATGGCAACTTCAAAGAATTATACAGAAAGCAGGTTCTTCAACACCCATGTTTGAAATTGCTTGAGGACAAGCAATATTGGGAAGGGAGGATTTGTCATGTCCCAAATTTGTAATTGGGTCACAATGGCCTAATCACATTAGCCATATTCATTAGAGTTTGTAAAATTGATGTTAAGGGTCAAATAATTGCCAAGGAGGAAAATTACTAGTTTCCTAGGTTTGGGGTGGAAGCTTTGGGATTTGGAATAAGGGGGATAATAAATGATGTTTAGACATTGGAAGGGTTCAAGTATTTAATAAATAGAGTGAATAAAGAAATTCAAGAGAAATCCTAGGTGACAAATGGTTTTGGAAACATATGGAGGATGTGGGACCCACACTAGCTTGATTTTTCATAATACATGGTATATCTCTTTTGCAAATTCAAATTAATGGGAATGTGAACACTCTTGGGTGAGTTGGTAAGTCATAAAACATGTCATTGAGCATCTTAGGTCGAATTGGGAAGGATTGGTAGCCTCCATGGAAGATAAAGAGTCAAAGTGGAAGTTTGTGGACACTTGGGCTAGATTCCCTAGCCCCTATGACACCAATGATGGAGCATCTATGACAACTATGACAAATTGCAGACCTGACCTCTGACATCTGACCACTATGACATGTCAGCCCCAAAAATAGGCTCAAGGAAGTCGAATTTGGGAGTTGGAGAAGCCAAAGAGACCCAAAATCGAATTTGGGAGAAGATGGAAGGTTGGAACTAGGAGACAAGTGGCAAATGTGGAATATTTCCTAAATGGAAATCTATTGAATCTATTGAGAGGATTTCGACCCTTAGAAGGCTAATGTTGGTTATAAAATGTAGAAATGAAGTATGAGAATGGCTTTTGATCATTTGTAGAATTTGCAATTGCATTTGTGAAGAGGGAGAGCTAGTGGATGACTAGTTTCTTGCCTTAGCCAATTTCGAGGGTGAAAGATTCCCATCCAAGTTGGCAATTGGAAAGGCCATTCAGACCTTTCATTTGGAGCTTTAATGGAGTCTTTATTTGCAGGTGTAAGCTACAGGGCAGCTCATGGTTTCTTCTATTGCAACTCGCTCCTTCAACCATTTCCAGTTTTGATGGCATATTCTTGATCCTTAAGGGAGGGCATTTTTGGTGAGCTATTGTACTCTTTGGGGGACCTTCTAATTCCCCATTTCTTTTGTAATATGAAGTAAATACTCTGTTCTTCATCTCCAGAAAGTTTCAGGTCGAAATTCCAAGTAGAAATGTATAAATCTCATTTTTAATGGAAGAACAATGCCATTTCCCCACTACCTTGTTGTGAACCAATGTATTGATGATGATTTCGAATGAATGGATGATTATATGATATATTTGTGATCAATATACTGCCATGGATGTCTTCTACAAGTTTCATGTACTGTACTTGAGCATTTGAAGCATTTTTACTCAGTTTAGTTGTATTGGGAAGTGAAATAGTGCCATTTCCCCAAGGGTCGAATTGGGGAATTTTGCAGTTGAATGGGAGAGGGTGAGAACAGTTGTAATAAACCATTAATGGTGCATATGAGACCTTAATAACATACTTAACACATTACATACCTCTGTTCATAAATTTGAGTGGGTTTGGAGGCATTTGGGAAGCCATTTTCAGTACTTACCTCAGGGGGATTTGAACCCCAAATTACTAGTAAAATTGCATACTTGGTCCAGAATCTTAAGAGAGTTTGCAGAGGTCTTTTGGTGGCCATATTTTATCTCTTAACATCATATTCAATTCCTAATATCATTCATAAACCTTCCTTGAAGATTTGAAGGCATTTGGAGTCAATTTGAGACCTAGAGACCAATACTAGTCAAAGGGAAATCACTAGTAAAGTTACCTACATTGACCAGAATTGAAAGAGTATTTGCAGAAGTGTTTTAAAGGTACAAATGCATCCCTGAAACACATATTTATGTTCTAATATCATTCATATACCTTCTCAGAAGATTTGGGATCATTTGGGGCAAATTTGGGACCTAGAGATCGAAACTAGTCCAAGGTCGAACCAAGGAAAAAAAGTGAAAAATTGCAATTTTAATAAAATTCCTAACAATGGACATTACACACATAGATGCAATCCTTACCCAAATATTTAGGCAAACCGGTGATGAAATCCATGGAGATACTGTCCCATTTTTGCTCTGGAATGGGCAAGGGTTGTAATAGGCCAGCTGAACATGTAAGTTCTGATTTGTTTTGTTGACATACTTTACATTCATTCACATATTTATGAACATCTTCCTTCAGCCCCTTCCAAAAAAATCTTTTCCTCAACTGTCTATAAGTTTTGAAGATCCCCGGATGGCCCGCTAGTGGGGAATCATGTGCTTTTTGCAAAATTCAGTACTTGATCTTGTAGTTATGAACTAAATAAATTTTTCCCTTATAATATATCAGCCTATTCAAATCCTGTAGTTATCATCCCCTTTGATTCCATCCAACACATCATAAGCAAATTTGTCTTTAGCATATTCAACTAGTAGCATGTTTTTCCAATCCTTGGCAATGTCCATGAGAGAAAAAGAAGGTCTTCTTGACAAAGAATATGCTACTATATTATTCTTTCCTTTGACATATTCAATATCAAAATCATAAGCTTGAATCTTGCTTACCCACTTTTGTTGCCTTTCATTTAGATCTTTTTGGGTGAGAAAGTGTCTTAGACTATTGTGGTCAGTTTTCACCACAAACTTGCTGCCCACCAAGTATTGTCTGAATTTGGCCAATGCATGCATAATGGCAAGCATTTATTTATCATAGATGGGGTAAAGCTTTTCATGAGGCTGCAACTTTCTGCTCTCAAAGGATATGGGGTGTTGGCCTTGCTTTAGGACAGCCCCTATTCCTCCACCTGAAGCATCACATTCCACAACAAAAGGTTTAGTAAAATCAGGAAGTGCAAGTATGGGACAACTACTCATTACCTATTTCATTTTTTGGAAGGCCTTTTCAGCCTCTTCATCCCACTTGAAAGCATCCTTCTTAGTCAAATCAGTGAGTGGAGAAGTCAACTTGGAAAACCCTTTCACAAATTTTTTGTAGTAGGTGCATATGCCAATAAAGCCTCTCAATTCGGTAATATTTTTTGGTGATGGCCATTCCAAGATAGCCTTGATTTTTTCCATGTGTACCTTCACTCATTCTTTCCCAATAATGTGCCCAAGATACAGTAGTTCTTTCATCCCAAATTCACATTTTGATAACTTAGCAAATAAGGACTCTTCTTGCAAAATTTTCAACACAATCTCTAACTGCTACAAATGCTCTTCCCATGTTTTACTGTAAATGAGAATGTCATCAAAGAAAACCAAAACAAACCTTCTTGGTTGCTTGCAAAATATCCTATTCATACATGCTTGAAATGTGGCTGGAGCATTAGTTAACCCAAAAGGCATGACAAGAAATTCAAATTGGCCAAAATGACATCGAAAAGCAGTCTTTTGCACATCTTCATCTTTCATTAGAATTTGGTGATACCTTGATCTAAGGTCAATTTTTGAGAAGTATTTGGCCCCATGTAGCTCATCAATCCTAGGAATATGATACCTATTCTTGATAGTCTTTTTGTTCAAGGCTCTAAAATCTATGCACATTCTCAATGTTCCATCTTTTTTCTTCACTAGCACTACTGAAGAAGCATAAGGGTTAGAGCTTGGTCTAATGAGTCCCAAATCTAGGAGTTCTTGGATGGATTTTTCAATCTCATCTTTGAACTTTTTAGGATGTCTATAAGGTGGTATCTGAATGGGTGAAGTACCCTCCTCCAAAATAATATTGTACTCAACCCCCCGATCCTGTGGTCTATGATGTGGAAGGTCTCTAAAAACCTTTTCATATTTTTGCAAAAGTCTCTCTATCTCCTTTGGGTGTTCAAAAATATTTATATTTTGCTTGGGAGATGTAATATGACATTCAGCAACCCATTCTATGTCCCCATGCCTCAATATAGATCTCATACTATTGCAATTCACTACTTAATTTGGATAAGTGTGCTGCCCTCTCACAACTCTTTGTACTCCTTTTGAATCTTGGAATTTCATTTCGGGAATTTGATAATTTACTGTATGCTCTCCTATTGAATACAACCATTGCACTCCCAAAACCACATTAGTATCAGCAACATCAACCACATAAAAACTATCAACAAAAGTATAGTTACCTACGGTGACTTGCAGCTTTGGAACCCATGTTTTGCATTGTGAAGCCATCAAATGGTTCAATATGTATCTTTATTTTCTCCACCATCTCTACATCAATGAAGTTATGGGTGGCTCCTCCATCTACCAAAACTGAAGTTCTTTGTCTTTGTACCACACCTTTGCATCGGATAGTATGATAGCGAGGTACTGCTGAAAGTACTGTCATTCTTGCTTTGTCCAGTGAAGGATGACTTTCTTCTTGTCTTTCATCTTCTACTGTTGTCTCATATGCCTCTTCTTGATCTGAAATATGTCCATCTTCATCCATGCCCCATCATACCCCTCAGTATCATAAAATACTTCTATGTATTGAGCCTTTCCTTTAGTACATTTATGCCCTGGTGTCCATGGTTGGAAGCATGTGAAGCACAGTTTCTTTTTTCTAAGTTCATCTCTGTTTAGTCCTTCTTTTTTATTCCTTTCAAATGACTCTCTATGCCAAGGTTTCTTATCATATCCATCCCTTTTCCAAGTTTTCTTTTCAAATTTGTAGTTAGGCTTGGGAGGAAATCTCGTTCTAGGAAGCACATTTTGGAGATCCCTAGTCAAGCTCATTGCATCTTTTAATGTAGCTGGCTTGTGGGATTTGACCAAACCTTTTAAGGGTTCATCCAAACCTTTAGTGAACAGAAATACCAACGTTCCCATAGAGACATCAGCCACCTTAACTGATAGTTTTTGAAAGTCCAACGTATATTCAGTAGGGGTCCCAGTTTGCTTCAATTGAGTTAGTTCTTTGAAAGACAATTCTGGATCTTTTTGTTCAAATCTCTCTAGTACCCTGTCAACAAATTCTCCATATGTTTTAACCTGATTATGACCCAAGGTTTTAAGCCCATGAAACCACCATTCATTGGCTTCTCCTTCCAAATGCAAAATGGCCATTTTTAATGCATCCTCTTCCAGCATAGGATTCAGCTGAAAATACACATCCAATTTTTGCACCCAAGTGTTAGCAGAATTTTGAGAAGAACCATCAAAAGTAGGAAGTGACATTTTTCCAATAGCATTATTTAATTCTTTGTTTTGGAATGGACTCCTAGTGTCTTCCCTCCTTTTCATTTTATGTATAGCATCAATTTAGTCACTGAATTGTAAACTTCTTTTACACTCTTCACTCAACCCAGTCCAATCCTTTGCTAGTTTGATATTATCCATCTGAATGTCAGGCTCTTCTTTGGGTGTGAGAGATTTAGGTGTAGTATACCTTTGTGTGCTTTGGAATTTATCAGGTCTATTATGTGGCCCTGTGCTTGAAAAAATATGCTCACTCCCTTTTACCTTTTCCCCTGAGTGTGAACCACTGTTATCTCCTATCACCCCTTTGCTTCCGAATTGGCTGATCAACAATTCTAATCCTTGCATAATTTTGTTACCAATTTTGTCCATGCTAGTGGAAATTTTAGAGAAACATGGTTCTAAGGTTGCAATAATTTTCTCTTGCTGTCTTAATTCTTCATCCTCCTCTCTACCCATTATTTTAGAAAAAAACTCTTTTTCTCCTACTATCTCTTCTTCAACCAAAACTTCTTCAACTACTGGTTCAAAGGGTGTTGTTTTATTTGTTTGGATTCTTGTTAATACCATCAGGTTCCAAGACCATGTTATGATACAACTTGTAATTTCCATTTTTTAAAATTTTATAAAATGCCCAATTTCCCACTTTTTCCCCAAATTCGACCTTTGACTAGTTTTACTGTTTTGGCCTCCAGATTAACCCAAATGCTCCCAATTCTTCTGTAAGGGTATATGAATGTTATTGAGACTTGAATATCAGGTTCAGGGATGATTTATAACCCTCAAAATATTTCTGCAAACTTGATTTACATTCTGGTCAATGTATGGGATTTTAACTAGTGATTTGTGCATCAAATCCCCCCGGGGTAACTCTTAAAATGGCCTCCCAAATGCTTCCAAAGTCCCTCGAATTTCTGAACAGAGGTGGGGAATGTATTAAGGATGTTATTAAGGTATTATTTGCACCACTAATTGATTATTATTTCTGTTCCAACCCTCTCCCATTTAACTGCAAAAATCACCAATTCGACCCTTGGGGAAATGGCATTATTTCTTCTCCCAATGCAATTAAACTGAGTAAAAATACTTCAAATTATCAAGTACAGTAAATGAAAATTGTAAAAAACATCCATGGCAGTCCATTAATCATAAATGTATCAAAGAATCATCCATTCATTCGAAATCATCAGCATTATAATGATATACATCAATGTAGTGGGGAAATGGACATTGTTTGCTCATTAATCAACATTTTTGCCTACAACCAGTGGGGATTTAGACCTGATACTTTTAGAATATGAATAAAAGAGGATATAAATCTATTACAATCAGAAATACATAATGAGAAGCTCTCCCAAGAAGCACAAGATCTCACCAAAAACACCCTCCCTCAAGGAGCATGAATATGCCTTCAAAACTGGAAATGGTTGAGAGATGGTGCTGCACTAAACAAAACCACGAGCTGCCCTGTAGCTGATACCTGCAAATAAAACTCCATTAAATCTCCATGAAAGACCTGAGTGGCCTCTCCAAACACCAACTTGGATGGGAATCTTTCACCCTCGAAATTGGCTAAGGCAAGAAACTAGTCATCCACTAGCTCTCTCTTCACAAATAAAATTTTTCTCAAATAATAAAAAGCCATTCTCATACTTGATTTCTACATTTTATAACCAACATTATCCTTCTAAGGGTCGAAATCCTCTCAATAGCTTCAAAAGATTTCCACTTAGGAAATATTCCACATTTGCCACTTGTCTCCTAGTTCCAACCTTCCATCTTCTCCCAAATTCAAATTTGAGTCTCTTTGGCTTCTTCCAATCCCATGAGTGCCTTCCTTGAGCCTATTTTTGGGGCTGACATGTCATAATGGTTAGATGTTAGAGTTCAGTTCTACAATTTGTCATAGTTTTTGGAGATTCTCCATCATTGGTGTCATAGGGGCTAAGGAATCTAGCCCAAGTGTCCACAAACTTCCAATTTGACTCTTTATCTTCCATGGAGGTTACCAATCCATCCCAATTCAACCTAAGATGCTCAATGCCATGTTTTATGATTTACCAACTCACCCAAAAGTGTTCACCTTCCCATGAATTCGAATTGGCAAGAGAGAGATGTCATGTGTCATTGAAAAATCAAGCTAGTGTGGGTCCCACACCCTCCATATGTCTCCAAAACCACTTGCCACCTAGAATTTCTCTTGAATTTATTTATTTACCCTATTTATTAAATACTTGAACCCTTTTAATGTCTAAACATAATTTATTAGCTTCCTTATTACAATTCCACATGTGCCCATCCAACCTAGAAAACTAGTAGGATTGATGGGATTGTCTTACTATGCAATTATTTGAATGGGGACATTACACTCTGCAGCCATCGAAGTGCAGAGATTTGAGATGCTGATAACGTGCTAGATGAGTAGTCTGCAATCCTGCTACTCTCCATCTTGGCCACCTCCCTATGGCCTCGAGAGGACGCCCTCCCCTCCCCTCCGATCTACCAAGTTTCTTGAAGCTAGTTGTTGTGCAGGGGAATATCCCGTTTCTGCTTGACAACATAAATTTGTGAAGAGAATAGATGAGATCCCCACCTTCGCATTGTCGATAGAACAACCTTGCAAAACAACGATCAACCTTTCGGATCAAGGATTGATAGGCCAATTCACAGGCTTATGGCCCTCTCCGAAATCCACTAAAAATTGGGTGCAAAAGAACTGCAAACCATTGATCTCAAAAGCATTAAACTCTTACTTCCCGATGAAAGGATTCTTCGCATTCATTTTAAAAAACAAGCAAGACCGTGATTTAATATTCAAGAATGGACCATGTTTCATGGGGCCACAAGGACTATACATGAACAAATGGAATCCAGACTTCGATCCATCTCAAGATATTCCATCTGCACTCATGGTCTAGGTAAGACTCCCGTATCTTCCCCTTCACTGCTAGAACTCAGAATCATTAGAATCCATCGGGAATACTCTCGTAAAATACATAGATAGAGCAGACTGAAAAGATCAGTACTCATGCGCAAGGATCTGCATTGAAGTAGACCTGGAACATGGACTCCCTGAAGCAATAAATCTCAAAGTGGAATATTGGACTCACATTCAGGAATTAGGCTACGAGCAAATCCCTTTCAAATGCAGGTATTGCCACAAATACAGACACTTCGCTCAATCATGCAAGAAGAATCGCACAGATCCAGAGGCAGTAAGAGAAAAAGAGCAATTAAAAGCTGCACAAAAAAACACTAGATCTGGACCAAAAGCTTCATCAAAAGGCCAAATCTCCAAGAGAGTAGATTATCATAAAAATCCCATAGACACCAACAGCAAGAATAGATACAAATTTCTTGAGATGCCAGAAACCCAAGAAACCTCCGAAGCCCCAGAAGAAGGAGAAATTCCTGAGCAACAGGATACTCATCCAACACCCCAAAATCATGAAGATCTGAAATATCTTTAGCCCCAAAACACCCCAATCCCTAAGAGGAACAAAATATCCTATGTTGATGCAACAAAATCCATCCCATCATCCTCCCATGCTTCCTCGGAAGAACACTTCGATAAATCATCCAAAACTCTTGGACAAAAAACAAGCAAAGATCTAAGGGAAGAAGAAGCAGAACACAAGAAAACTCAAGGATCTCAAGCAACTATCGACATGGATTTCAGTAGAAATACCCGATCCAGAATAGCAGGAAAGAAAATAGGATACTCAAAAGGAGGAGTACCCTCCACCACCTACAATAGTAGATAATGAATCTGGTCTCTTGGAATTGCAGAGTTTTAGGCAGTCCGAGCAAAATAAAAGCAGTGAAAGATCTCCAAAAAATTGACATGCCTGACATCCTCCTACTCCAAGAGACCAAAATCGATGATAAGGCCGTCCTAGCCACTGGAAACGAAAAATGGAAGAAAAAATATGGAATTGTTGTAAGCTCCAAAGGGGCCTCCGGTGGCCTAGCAACCTTATGGTCTTCTGATATCTTCCAATTTCCATCTCCTATGCCACGCAGCATTGGATATACACTGAACTTATTCATATCAAAAGCAACAATCAGATTGCACTCTTCAACATATATTTCCCCAATCTTTACTCCGAAAAGAAGGGGTGCTGGAACTTTCTTGAAGAATTCCTTGATGCATATGCTCCACAAAATCTAATCTTAGTTGGAGATATGAATATCACTCTATCCACATATGAAAATAAGGGAGGAATCATCGGGGAGGATTTATTCATATCTCAAGTAGAAGCCCTCATCCAAAGATAGGATCTACTTGATATTAAACCTAAGAGAGGGATTTTCTACTCCAACAAGCACTTGGGAAAAGGAAATATAATGGCTTGATTGGACATGTTCCTCGTCCAAAGTAGTCTCTTGACGGAGGAACAAAATACCATTTCAAAAATAATGGCAAATCTGGCTTCATTTCACAAGCCAATCCAGCTCCATTTCCAAGAAAACAAAAAATCTCGATCTTATCCCCTTCAGATTCAATCCCCAATGGTTGGACCAAGCTAGCTTCTGGGACATTTTGGATAAATCTTGGAAGGTGTCTGTCTTTAATTCCCCCAGTTTTGTTTGGGAGCAGAAAATAAACACAACCAAAAAATCTTTAAAATAATGAGCCAATTCCATTTTCCCTCCACCTTCGAATTTTAGGAAAAAGGAAATCGATGAATTAGAAACCACCCAATTCCTACAGGGTGAACATCCAACGGACAACATTACACTTCAGAAAGAATTTGAGCAACATACCAAGGCCTACCAAGTATTCCAAAATGAGGAGTTTTGGAGACTTAAATCTCGGAGCACCTGGCTCAAAGCCAGGGATAGAAACACAGCTTACTTCCATAAGCAAACTAAAGGTAGACAACAAATGAATTACATCTCAAAAATTAAAACTGATGGCGGCTTGAATGTCAAAGGACACGAGAATATTAAAATTGGTGCACAAGACCATTTCTCCAATCTATACACAGAGAATGACAACACAGAGCAAGATGGAGATAAAATCCTCCTCAATCATATCCCCAACAACATCATGCATGAGGACAACCACTACAAAATTTGAACCCAAAATCCGACGATATCCGACGAAAAGGACCGTGTCGTCGGATTTCACCTTCAAAATTATGAATTTTGATTAATTTTTTTTTAAATGATAGAAGGATCTATCAAATATTCGATTGCTGTTGGATATCCGACAACTGCTGTCAGATATTCGACAATTCTCGTCGGATATCCGACAAATCCTACGATGCTCAAGTTGTCGGATATCTGACATGTAATTGAGAATGGTAACTATGCTCAAGTTGTCGGATATCCGACATGTATTTCATAACGATAACTATGCTCAAGTTGTCGGACATTTATATTTTAAAATCTATAAATTTCGAAACATTCTGACATGTTTTCTACACAAGCGACGGTTTGCAGAAATTATTTTATTCTTCGAGGGATTGTTTTCCGTAAAAGAATACATAATTATTTCTATTGTTTTTGTGATTAAAAATAGTGAAGTGTGGAGCTTTAATTTATGAGATCGATAATCTTCATTCAAGATCTTTATGAGAAAATGTCAAATAGCAATATTCCTAATCCAGATGAACAAAATCGACAATTGCTTGCTAGATTGTGGGATGGACTGAAAAGAAAGGGTGATGGGAAATGTTATTGTCCATGTAGTCAATGCAAGGGCTTTAAGAGGACAAGAATAAAGATCACAATATCCAGAAAAATTGTAGGTAACATGGACATGCTGAGGGGGGACATGAATATCGTGTTAAATTTTCTGAATTTACTTCAATATGATCTAGGATCTTAACTGAGAGAACAACATGTACAGCATATCTACAGCATATCAATCATGGAGACAATAATGCAAGCACACAAGAGACACAAAGATTTACTTGGGGAAAACCATAAAGGTGAAAAACCCCAATAACTTCCTCAGAGATAGATAGAGCAATGATACAACCAACCAAGAGAGATAGCCATAACCTAGCAGCAGATCCTCCTCCTCCATAAGTGCGCCACTCCTCCTTGAGTGCATGTGTGAGAAGTGAGTGTGCAAATAGAGTGCCTCCCGCACTCTATTTATACTTGACTTGACTTGCCTTTTTACCTAACTCATGTAGGCTCGAACTTTACCACATAACATAATGCTGAGTGGGCCGACCCCCAATAGGGTGGTCTAATAACCCTTTGACCCACATGGCCGACCCCCAATAGAGTGGTCTAATAACCCTTTGACCCACATGACTTATACAGGGCCGACCCCAAATAAGGTGGTCTAATAACCCATCAAGTATAAGTTATGACACTTACAATATAAGTGACGACACTTCCTTATAGAGGAATAAAACCATTTCTATAGGAATACAATATACATATATGCGAAATACATTCCGAAGTTACATATACATCAACACTCCCTCTTAACTAGGAAGGTATTTCTCAGCACAATTCTTCTAGCACAAGTCATCTTCTCTGGATCATCGTCACTGGATAATCATCATCGAGTCATCATCATCGTCACTGCTGCTGCTATCTCAATCAATCTCTGAATCTACTCGTCATAGGAAGTTCTACAGAGCCAGTCCTTTTTCATACTAGATGTAGGCCCACCACCTGCAGGTCTTCGTCATCACTGGCCATACTGTGGAATCCTCAGGACTTATTACGTGCGTCACAAAACCTCGAAAGAGCATCCCAGGATGTTACGGGTACACAACTCCGACCTGTAGGATCTCCCAGGGCGCTATTACATGTGACCCCACCACAAAACCTCGAAAGAGCATCTCAGGATGTTACGGGTACACAACTCCGACCTGAAATCTCCCAGGGCACAAATTACATGTGGTCCACCACAAAACCTCGCAAGAGCATCTCAGGATGTTACGGGTACACAACTCCGACCTGAAATCTCCCAGGGCGCTATTACATGTGGTCATGGCAAAACCTCGAAAGAGCATCTCAGGATGTTACGGGTACACAACTCTGACCTGAAATCTCCCAGGGCCCAAATTACATGCCATAGGACAAAACCTCGCAAGAGCATCTCAGGATGTTACGGGTACACAACTCCGACCTGAAATCTCCCAGGGCACAAATTACATGTCCTCCCAGAGCAATGTCTCGAAAGAGCATCCCAGGCTGTTACGGGTACACAACTCCGACCTATAGGATCTCCCAGACATGCTCATCTGCACAACCTGATCCACGGCCACAAAGTATCAACCTGATACTCAACATACATCATCCTGATGTACTCATGATCGTCCTGATCATCATCACTGCAACGTCCTGCTGCATGTCATCTGGAGCAACATCCTGAAGCTCGTCATCTATGATCATCCTGATCATCACTACAAAATCCTGCTGCATGTCATCTGGAGCAACATCCTGAAGCTCGTCATCTATGATCATCACTGCAACATCCTGCTGCATGTCATCTGGAGCAACATCCTGAAACTCGTCATCTATGATCATCCTGATCATCACTGCAACATCCTGCTGCATGTCATCTGGAGCAACATCCTGAAGCTCGTCATCTATGATCATCCTGATCATTAATGCATCTACTTGATGCATACCAAGTATCTACCCGATACATATCATCATACATGATCCGCCTGATCATCAATGTATCCACCTGATACAAATACAAATACATGATATATATCACCATACATGATCCACCTGATCACACAATGTATCCACCTGATACATATACAGATACATGGTCCAAGCATCCAACATGATGTATACATACATACATAAAATGATCCAACTGATCATATCCAGCATCCACATGATGCGTACATACATACATAAAATGATCCAACTGATCATATCCAGCATCCACATGATGCGTACATACATACATAAAAATGATCCAACTGATCATATCCAAGCAGAAACCAGAACATCATCCTGATGCTCATCATCCAGCGCTTACATCAATAGCCATGTGAAGGATCCTCCTTCCAACATGCTTGGAATGGCTTCAGCAAATGTGTCCATCACTTCTTCCTTGAAGTGTCCTCGATCTGGAGAACGCCAAGCCTCTCTCTGAAGTACTCAAACTTCACCCTAGCTAGTGGCTTCGTCAGCACATCTGCAATCTGCTCGTCCGTCGCAACATACAGGAGCTTCACAGCTCCTCTCTGCACCATATCCCTGATATAGTGATATTTGATCTCTATGTGTTTCGACCTGTCATGAAACACTGGGTTCTCGGAAAGCTTCACACAACTCTGGTTATCACAGAAGATACCAGTAGCTTCCAACGGGAGATCAAATAGCTCAGACAGTAGCTTCCATAGCCATACTGCCTCACAACTAGCTGAGCAGGCTGCAACATACTCTGCCTCAGCTGTACTCAATGCTACGCAGGACTGCTTCCTGCTAAACCAAGAGATCACACCTGATCCCATACTGAAGCAACACCCAGATGTGCTCTTCCTATCTGCAGCACTGCCAGCCCAATCTGAATCAACATAACCCTGTAGGTTAAACTTTTGGTTTGCTTCATACTTGAGCCCATAATCCACTGTACCCTTCAGGTACCTCAGAACATGCTTTACAGCAACTAGGTGAACACTCCTCGGATCCGTCAGGAACTGGCTCAATGTGTTCACAGCAAAGCAAATATCTGGTCTTGTGTTCGTCAGGTACATCAAGGACCCAATCATCTGACGATACATAGTGATATCAACTGTCTCAGATGAAGCATCACATAGAAGCTTCAGATTCGATGCCATAGGTGTGGCCATGGCCTTGCAATCCATCATCCCAAATCTCTTCAGGATATCTACTGTGTACTTCCCTTGACCAAGGAATATTCCTTCTGCACTCTGCCACACCTCCATGCCAAAAAACAAATAGTGCATCATCCCCAAGTTCTTCATCTCGAACTCGGTAGTAAGCTTCCGCTAAGTGTCGACAATCAATCTATCTTCACCATACCAAGTTCTGCACATATATGATTTCCTATCATGTGTCTCAGAACCAAGTGGCTGCTCCACATACACTTCTTCTTCAACTACACCATTCAAGAAAGCTGTCTTGAATCCATCTGGTGTATCTTCTGTTTCGTCACTTTTATATTTCTCTATGCTGCCATCTGCAACATGCTTGATCTAATAGTTCCATATGGAAGTCATAACAAACTTCCCTTCAGGTCTTGGGATTACATCCCAAACATCATTCTTCATGATCGACGGATCATGGCATTCCATTTCTTCATCCCAGATCCTGGGATCTTCAATATCTTTAATAGATGTCTTTGTTGCTGGAACAAATGTTGTAGCTTTTGTAGGTGAAGATATACGATCTTTCCTACAAAACAGGTTAAATTGCATGATTAGAAACATCTCATAATTTTCAGAACAAATTCTTACACATAAAGAAATATGTCATACAATCATGCAATTATCTTAGCCAATGCTTCAATACAACATTTATCCATATCCCGTAACTTTCTAGATGCCTTCCAATCTCTACCAGAACATTGTTAAGAGTGTGCACAACTCCCAACATGTCAGCAAAGAGGTTTCATTCTAGATAAGTAGCAATGGAATGTTGTACAGTGCCATAGGCCACTTACCCATGTATATTAGTAGTATACTATTCATCAATGCAACTATTCTAATATGCACAATACATATCCTAAGTCTAGGAACATGAGCATATACATCATTGAACAATTTTATATAAACAAACAAATATGCATGAAATGATAATTAAAATACTTATCTTTGTTTGTTCGTTGGGTGGACTCCCTCTAAGTCTTTGCTTCCTTGCAGGAGCTGCTGGAGTCCTAATCTGAAGTAGCTTCTTCTACACCTTTCTGTTGTGGAGTGTAGAGAGATAGTCAACTCCCTCTGAATATCTGCATCCTTGCAGAAACTACTGAAGTGTGCTCCTTTGCTTTATTGCAGGAACAACTGGAGTGTGCTCCCTCTTGATCTTTACTTCCTGGATTACCTGTCTTTGAGCTTATACTCATTCTTGATCCGTATGCATGCTTGTTAGTATCATCATTGTGTTATCCCCGAGGTCTCATACATAATAAAAAATTCATTAGAATAATCTTAATATTATAAAAAAACACAATAATCTAAAGCATGTATAGTCATGATCATTTCAAACAGAAATAATAAGCATTAGCTTTCAAGGTTTATGTAGGATTCTTATGGTTAGTCAAATCATAAGAAACATAACATGTCTAAACCTGTAATTACTCAAACCTATGACTCTTCGGGTTAGTTGAGTTATCAATCAAGATAAGAGATATAATATGCATAAAACCTATGATTATTCAAAGCTATACCTTCATGATTCTTCTGGTTAGTCATATCATCAATTATGGTAAGAAACATAATATGCATACCACCATGATTATTCAAACCTATGACTCTTCGTGAATAATCATTATCAACAACAATAGTATAAGATCCTAACACAAGGTAGGATTCTAGCTTGATATAGGAAAAACATACCTGGATTAGCATGCTAGCTATTTATGTCTAACATACCCGCATAATGTCTTCTGGTTCTCTTCAGTGACTTGTGCTAGTAACCTGCATGTCTCATAAGTTAACCATTGTAGAAACAAGTTATACATACCTCGAAAGTAGATCTTCTATGTAATCCATGACAATGGATGAATCCTTGTCTTCATGTCACCATGATCATACGTTCTTGAAGTAGAACATGATTTGTCTTTCTTGGTGTACCTTTTATGTTAGCAGACAACATAAACCTCATACAACACCATAATGCATTAGTACAATCATAAGTGTCAACACCTTAATCAATGAATATTTTCTATCGTGCATTCATAGTTTTATTAAGGTGATATGACAAGTCTAAAATCAAGATTGTACTAACCGTAATAACATGAAGACAAACATACCATAAACTTAATCATGAACAAATATCGAGACATACCTTGATGAGTCATACCTGTCGAGATCGCTTGTAATCTTCTTATGTAAGGCCTTAGCCTCATCTCCCTCTGAGACAGGAACTTCTTCACTTATGCAGGTGATCAATCCATTTTCTTCTAGGATTAACCCAATCCACTTGATTTGCAAGAACTGGACCTTGAGCTGGATATGGGTTTGTCAGAGAAACCCCAAAAATTCAAACTTTGAATTTCAAACTTCTGACAGGATAGAAATATGTGCCTTGATGAGCTGATCAAGTTGGTATATTCAGAATTTGAAAACTGCAAAGTTTCACTCCTCAATTTTGCTTTTGAAACTTCTGGATTCACTGGACGTGACCCTGAACTGGGGTTTGATGAATCCCACTCTTCTTCCCAATCAAAATGTTTGATCCAAATCGCTAAGCTTCTATTTTTCTGAGGAGCTTCCAGCCGTGGTCACAGATTTCAAAAATTCCCATTTTTACAGAAGCCCTAATTTTCCACTTTTCTGATCAAAGTCCCGAACTAGGGTCTAATCAAGCCCGACCTTCTTCCCAACCAAAAATTCTGATATTGGTCTCTAAATTTCTATTTTGATGAGTAGCATCCAGCCGTGGTCTCCGATTACAAAAATTTCAACTTTCTCCAAAGCCCTAAATTCCGGAAGCCATGAATGAAGGTACCAAAAAATAATTCTGTTTTGACAGAAATATGTACTTGATTGTTTCTGATGTAACTCTGAAATTTTTGATCTACAGGGTCTGAAAAAGTTTTCTGAGATAGCCTGACCTGTTAGCTTTCCATCCTGACAGGTCTGACCTCAATTGGATGTTCTGAGAGAGAGTTATGCCAAATGTCGCAACGTGACCTATTTTGGGAAAATACAGGAGAGCGAACTTGTACGGCGTGCCACGTGTCACTGTTTGACCTTCGGCCTCTGAAAAAGTTTTTTGAGATAGATCGACCTATTATATTTCCATCCTGATAGGTCTGACCTCAATTGGATTCTCTGAGAGAGAGTTATGCCAAGTGTCGCAACGTGACCTGTTTATGGGATAAACCAATAGAGCGAACTTGTACGGCGTGCCACGTGTCACTGGTTCAACTTCAGCCTCTGAACAAGTTTTCTGAGATAGTAAAGTCTGTGTACTACCTGTCACTTTTCACGAAATTTCATTTGGAGCTTCCTAGCCCAATTTATGACCTTTTTCCCAAGGTCACCTGATTTTGACTCAGATCTGGAAGAGGCCGAAACCCTATATTGCACAGATCATAAATCACAAAGTACAACGAATTAGAGGTTGTCCTTTGGACACAAGGTACCTGGATATCTTAGCTTCAGCCTGTAACAATTTCAGATCCGAAAAATTCTCCAAAACGGATTTATAGCGAAAGTGCTACGATGACTGGTTTTTGCTATATCAAGCCCTAGCATCGTAAGTGCAACAAGTGTCATACATGCCATATCATGCCTTCTTTCAGGCTAGCTCTGATACCATGTTAAATTTTCTGAATTTACTTCAATATGATCTAGGATCTTAACTAAGAGAACAACATGTACAGCATATCTACAGCATATCAATCATGGAGACAATAATGCAAGCACACAAGAGACACAAAGATTTACTTGGGGAAAACCATAAAGGTGAAAAACCCCAATAACTTCCTCAGAGATAGATAGAGCAATGATACAACCAACCAAGAGAGATAGCCATAACCTATCAGCAGATCCTCCTCCTCCATAAGTGCGCCACTCCTCCTTGAGTGCATGTGTGAGAAGTGAGTGTGCAAATAGAGTGCCTCCCGCACTCTATTTATACTTGACTTGACTTGCCTTTTTATCTAACTCATGTAGGCTCGAACTTTACCACATAACATAATGCTGAGTGGGCCAACCCCCAATAGGGTGGTCTAATAACCCTTTGACCCACATGGCCGACCCCCAATAGAGTGGTCTAATAACCCTTTGACCCACATGACTTATACAGGGCCGACCCCAAATAAGGTGGTCTAATAACCCATCAAGTATAAGTTATGACACTTACAATATAAGTGACGACACTTCCTTATAGAGGAATAAAACCATTTCTATAGGAATACAATATACATATATGCGAAATACATTCCGAAGTTACATATACATCAACATATCGTCCATTTGTAAGTTTTGCATTATATATGTTTTTATATTGATTGCTTTTGTAAATGTATGTATTATTTTAATATTTCTTATATTAACTTTTATCTATTGATAGTTTCATGTAATTATAAAGGAAATACATCGTACGACATATCGTCCGGAGGAAGTGCTTTCAGAACAAGTACTGGAGGAACATGGAGCTATGAATAATGGAGAACAAGTTAATGATCATATTGAAGAAGATGATCATACTGATAACATAATTGAAGATGATGGTACAAATACATTGATCCATGATTCATTTAATGTTAGAATGGATGATGATGATGATGATCATTTTGATGATATTCATGATTTACCTCTTCTTGAGAAGGCATACGAACCCCTTTATGAGGGCTCCAACACAAATATTCTCTATGTTATATTGTTGATAATGAACTTGAAGGTTATGAATGGTATTTCAAACATATCAGTCACATGGATGTTAAGGTATGTAATATATTCCATCACATAATATATATAATCGCGCTAAAGGTTATCACTGTTCATCTAATAATTTTATTGTTAATTCATAAGTCAAATTAATACAGATGAAATGTGTTTCATTAATATTATTTATATTGTATATTAACTAGATTTTTATTTTTATTTGTTGTAGCTTGATAGCTGAATTTTTGCTACCACCGTAAAATATTTTACCTAGCACATATCGATCTTTATCTACCATCATGAAAGAAATTGGACTGTAGTATGAAGCAATTCATGCATGCCTCAATGACCATGTTATATATTATAATCAGCATGAATTTGCAACAGAATGTTCAGCATGTCATATTAGTAGATATCGAATAGATCAAGTAACAAAAAATGTCCCTCGCAAGGTTCTCCGTTATATTCCCATTATTCCACGTTTGCAACGACTGTTCATGTGCAAGAACATAGCGCAATTTATGGATTACCATGCACGGAACAGAAGTCAAGATGACATTATTTGAATGCCTGCAGATGGGTCTGCATTTAGAGATATGGAGGAAAAATGGTCTCACTTTAAAGAAGAACCTCGTAATATTAGGATTTCTTTGGCAGCAAATGGTGTCAATCCATTTGCAGAGATGAGATTCGTTCACTCGGTGTGTCCTATTTTTGTTATCAACAATAACATTCCTCCATGGTTGTCAATAAAGAGGGAGCACATAATGTTGTCGATGATTGTTCTAGGTATATTGTGTCTACAGCTTTTTTTTAATTGTAGTGGCATCTCATTTGTCGTATTTTGTTGCATAATGTCATATATATATATTTTATTTTCCTCTTTTGCATGGTTTATATATTTAAATGGTACTCATAATTATATATTTTATATGTTCAAATCAATCAGGAAAGTACCAAGTTAAATATATGAATGCATATATCAAACCTCTTATTGACGAGCTATTAAAGTTATGGAATGGCATCACCATGTATGACGTATCTAGACCAATATGACAAACGACAATTTCAATTCCATGCAATGCTTGTATGGACAATACATGATGCCCCAGGGTTAACCCATTTTTGCAGTTTGTAACTATAAGTTCCACTTTAATTGCATTAAATTTTATGAATTAGTTAATATACTATTCACGCATGTTTTTTTAAATAATCCATTCATTTTATATGTAATTATAATTGACATAGATAATCCATCTCTTTATGTAGGTCTTCAGACAAAGGGAAAATTTGCATGTCCAGTTTGTGGTCCTAAGATCAAATCTCGCCTTTCAAAAATCTTAGGAAATGACGTGTTTGATGAGTATAGGCACTTCCTCTCTAAGAATCACAGGTATCGAACTACCGAAAAAAATATGTTCAATGGGAAGCAAGAGACTGCATTAAAACCATAGAGAATGACACCTCACCTATGGAAGTTGCAATATAATAGAAATCGTCAAGGTACGTATGAATCATCGTATATGAAATGTTATGTATTTTTTTATTGTGTGTTGTTTACTATTATTGACATTGATTTCTGTAATTTCTTTATAAACTATGATTCATGATGGCCATCGTGATAATGAAGGAATTAATGGGCTTCCACGAGGAATGAAAATATATCCTAGACAATTCAATAGGTTTCCCTACTATGAGAACCTACAAATTGCTCATTTGTTTGATAAAATGCATATCGGAAAGAATGTGACTGAAACATTATGGAAAATATTAAAGGGAAGGACTGAGAAAGAAAAAATTGTCAAAATTTGCAAATACATTCAAGAAGGCAACCATGTAATAAAAGGCGTCATTCAATTTCATAGCAACGGATACCAAATTAATATAAACTCACTTCCATGGATGTTAACGGAGCATAAAAGTAATGTTGTAAAATAAGTCATGCGAAAAATTAAATTTCCCACCAGATTTTCTGTGAACATGAAGAATATCATAACAAAGAAAGGTGATTTTGTAGGGGTGAAAACACATGATTGGCATGTCTTCATGAAGGTAATTATTATGGTATGCATATAATTATTGCTTTTTTAATTCCAGTGCATATTGTTGGTATTTTGTTTGTCTACTCTTTGTTTAAAAATGAAACGATTTGTATATTGTTACAGTATGTTCTACCTCTCTCTCTCCCAGAAAACTTTGACAACAATGTTAAACAAGTTATATATAATCTTGGGAAATACATGAGGTAAGTAGCGATTTTTTGCATGCGCTTAGTGTTTGTTTAATTCATGATTGTAGAACTTATATTTGATTTTTATGCACTAATTCATGTTATGTAATATAATTTTTTTTTGTTAAATCTCGTGATTGGTTTGCATCACTTGTAGATGGTTGTCATCTAAATAAATACATAAAGAAGATATAAAGTATTGGAGGAGATAAATTCCTCATCTCATGTGTGAAATGTAGAAGCATATACCTTCGTCATTTTTCAATGCAGAGGAACACTTGACGAGCTCTTTAATTCCCTTTTTAATTAAATTGAAATCAAAAGATGTTCATAAATTATCAACCCATGTCCACAAAGGCTTATGAGCTACCAGACAAAGTATATGCCAGACACTGTAACTTGGATGATTTTCACACAGGGGAGATCAATGAATTACTAAATTGAAATTAAGATGCAACTGTTGGTGAATAGACTCCTAAGAATTTACCAATTACAGAAAGAATATTGCAATCAAACCAAAGTACGTAATTCTCAACTTCAAAACATGTGTTGCTATGCTATAACATTCTTCTATGCTACGGAAAGTAATCACATCCAATAACACTTTGTTATTCTATAGAAAGAAATTAACATCCAGATCTAATTTAACAAACTGAGAAATTTCTAGGAAAACAATTCGATAAACCACAACTGAATGAAGGAACTGGATAGACTAATTTAATTCTACAATCTGTTTCTACCTTTACGCACTAACAACAGAATTCCAGAAATGAGCTTAATGCATCCATTCACCGCAGAATTAATTTTAATTCAATGTTCATCATTCATATATTCCCCTGTAAATGATAATAAAAATGACTATGCAATCCAGTTGTATCACTACTTAAGCATTCACACTCACTTGCGCTCAACACACCAAATCTGAATACCAACAATTAAATCAATCAACATTGCATCAAACATTAAATTCATCAACATTAACAATCATGCATAAAAGAAAGAAATCCTACTTATAACAACACCTGTTACAAAAGGGGGCCCTGCCTTCGGCAACAGGGGCTGAACAGCCACTCACTCACATGAAATTGATCAACACATTCGAATCAGGTAAATCATAGGTTCTTTATAAAAGTCTGATAACAGTGTTCAATAGATCTTATGCAAATTGGTGGCTAACCCTTCTGAAAGAGTCCCAATGTTTTTATACATCAATTCTCATGAGAGAAATATGAAGATTGTGTAGTTACAACAGATTTCCCAATGAAGCCCATCTACGGATCCTCAAAGAGATATTCCAGGAGTCTGTATTGTGGAAAGCGGAGATGATCCCAAAGATATCGGAGTGGTCAACTATGAGTCATCATAGACCCGAAATATTGAGTTAGGTACAAAATCTATGATCCTTGGATTGATTGCCTCATCATCTAAACGTTGGGCAGGTAACCAAAATGATGTAGATAAATACATCAACTTGATATCCTTGTGTTCTAGCTCAAGACTGAGATGCATATCATCCATCTTCCATAATTCCTTCATTCTGCAACCTGTAGGAAAAATGATACTGAACCTAAAACACCACTTCTTTAGTAGGCAATAATGGCAACATTACTCTATCCAAATCATAAGCAATTGACAAATAACAAATAGAACAAGATCAATTCTTACCAAGGCCAAAATGTGCAAAACGTAAGCAAGAGAGCAAGTGGTAATACAGGATCAGGTCAAAAAGATTCATAAACAAGGTAAAATAAGGGAACAAAAAGGGTCATATGCATAGCCCATCATCTCCCCCCAACCAAAGGGTTTGCATGTCCCTATGCAAACTAAGACTGTGATCCACTAACAGGGGTGCTTGGAGAGCTGCTCAGGCACTCATCACTCCACTTATAGGAAGAGTGGCCACCTTCTATTATGTTATAAAAACCTTTCTGTTCACCAACAACCTTGAAAATTCACTGTCTTCTCCATCCACCACAGGGCACCAAAGTATAGGGAAGTGAAATCAGAGCCCGATCCATTTGGCTCTATGCATGCTCAGGAAGTCGAAGTGGACTTGTATTCTTTCTAGGGCTCACTCAAACATTCGAACAGAGAAGGGATCTTTCCTTTTCAAATCCAAGCTCAGAGCATTAATCCTTCTTCGTAGACAAAGCATCACCTCCAACCTATGAAAGGGAATCCAATTCCTGCATTCATGAACAACTTTAAGTTGGGAGGTCTCCAGGAGAGTAACGAATGATCGATCTTGCATAACCAGGTTTCTGGTCGTGAATAACTTTTCAACTGAGGAGGAACCTCTCACCCAAAGAGCATCTTCCCATTCAATATTTTCTACAGCAGTCGCAGCATTGTTCCATCTCAAATGATTTCTAATGAAGAACATGAATGCCCTTAGTTGTACTTCCCCTACATGAGGGTTTGGGTCCCAATCCTCATAATCTGTCATAACCAGGTTATGCATATATAATTCACATAAAAAACTTTGTTCTTCATCATTACCCCTGGAAAAGGCAGCAACAAATTTATCTTCTGTCTCAATATGATCATTATATCCCATAGTTACCATTGACAGTCTAAAATATATAAGTTGTTCTTTTAAAAACACAAAATACAAATTCAAAGGGGGTCTGAGATTCCTCATGGAATGAGCCAGATAGTTCATATATTCTTTTTCAAATTTCAATTTCTCCACTTCTTGACTAAGCCTTCTCATGGCCATGACATAATCTTGTCTCTGTAGCTGTTCTATAATTGTTTCCTGCTCTTTCCCTTTCCTCTGATCACTGGCCAATTTTATTTTTCTTTCCAGGTCTCCTGCTTTTTCCTGTAGTTGAGCTATCATTTCTTCCAGGTATTTTATTCGGATTTCATCTAAAGGGTTCTCTTCATGCATCTCTTGACCCTCTGGTCCTTCTGCTTCAAAACCATCTTTAGGTTCCATACTTTTTTCTTGCATGCTATCCTCTGTTCCTCCGTCGCTGAGTGTCTCCTTGCAGTCTTCCCTTTGTTCGTCTTCCAATGCCATGGCCTCCAATAGGGTATCCATCTTATATCTCTCCATCCTCTGAATTCGCTCTTGCAGGGCCATCACTTCTTCTGTTTTCTTCTGATAAGAACTCTTCAAATCCCAGTAATCTTTCTTCAACTTACCATACACTCTTCGGTATTTGCACAACATAAAATGATGGAATCTCCTTATCCTGTTACCTCACGTCCTTTTGAATAAATCCATCCATCATTTTTCTTCCTTCTGTTGTTCTTCTACATTCTGCAACCCAAATTGATTCTCCCGGTTTTTACTGGTTCTTTCTGACATGATGAATACTTCCCATTCTTCCTCCAATTCATTGTTCTGGCCAAGCAATTTTTTTTGGTCTTGTCGATCTTCCAGAGCCCTTGATCTTGTCCGGGTATGGGGTCCTTCTATCAAACAAGTTGGGGTTTCAGCTTGAAGGCTTCTCCTGCTTCCCGTATGAACTAGTTTCTCCTTTTTGGTTTCTGGGGTAATTTCCAATGTTTTCCTCTTCTTCCTCCCTGTCTACCTGGTGTTCTAGGGTATGCCCAAGAATGATTCCCATGTCTAGTTCTATTTTTGTAGGGCGTCCTCCACCAATAATCTAATCAACCCATGATACGCCAGACTTGTGTCTGGATTATTACTTCCCTTAACCATTTTTCTCATTAATTCTAAGGATTTCCACAGAAAATATGGCATGTTGATATATTTTTGGTGCCTTATCATGCTAACCCAAATGGCGTGCTTGATCATGTACTGCACGGGTCCAACGTTGAAATTTTTTAAATTTGTGTTGGCTTGGACTGAAATTTGACATGGTTAGACTAGACGCACACATTGACAGTGTGGGAGGTTTTCCAAACTCAAACATGACTGACACTAACAATTCTAGCATCAAAAAACATACCTATAGATTAATTAATGTGCCACATGGGGCCAACGTTGAAATTTTTTAAATCTGTGCTTGCTTGGACTGAAATTTGGCATGGTTAGACTAGACACGTGCATTGACGGTGTGGCAGGGTTTCCAGACTCAAATGTGATTGACACTAACAATTCGAGCATCAAAAACCATACATATAGATTAATTAATGTGCTACACGAGGCCAATGCTGAAAATTTTTAAATCTGTGCTTGCTTGGACTGAAATTTGGCATGGTTAGACTAGACACATGCATTGACGGTGTGGGATGGTTTCTAGACTCAAACATGACTGACACTAATAATTCGAGCATCAAAAAACATACCTATAGATTAATTAATGTGCTACACAGGGCCAATGTTGAAATTTTTAAAATATTTGTTGGCTTGGACTGAAATTTGGCATGGTTAGACTAGACACATGAATTAATGGGGTGGGGGGGATTCCAGACTCAAACATGACTGACACTAACAATTCAAGCATCAAAAACCATACCTATAGATTAATCAATGTACTACACGGGGCCAACATTGAATTTTTTTAAATCTGTGCTGGCTTGGACTGAAATTTGACATGGTTAGACTAGACGCATGCATTGACGGTGTGGGAGGGTTTACAGACTCAAACATCATCATTATCATCATCATCATCATCACCCTCTTCCTCATCAACATCTTCATCATCATCATCTTCTTCATCATCATCATCTTCATCATCATCATCAACATCTTCATCATCTTCATCATCATCATCATCATCATCATCATCATCGTCATCATTGTTGATGTATATGTAACTTCGGAATGTATTTCACATGTATATGTATATTGTATTCCTATAGAGATGGTATTATTCCTCTATAAGGAAGTGTCGTCATTTATATTGTAAGTGTCGTAACTTATACTTGATGGGTTATTAGACCACCTTATTTGGGGTCGGCCCAGTATAAGTCATGTGGGTCAAAGGGTTATTAGACCACCCTATTGGGGGTCGGCCATGTGGGTCAAAGGGTTATTAGACCACCCTATTGGGGGTCGGCCCACTCAGCATTATGTTATGTGGTTAAGTTCGAGCCTACATGAGTTAGGTAAAAAGGCAAGTCAAGTCAAGTATAAATAGAGTGCGGGAGGCACTCTATTTGCTCACTCACTTCTCACACATGCACTCAAGGAGGAGTGGCGCACTTATGGAGGAGGAGGATCTGCTGCTAGGTTATGGCTATCTCTCTTGGTTGGTTGTATCATTGCTCTATCTATCTCTGAGGAAGTTATTGGGGTTTTTCACCTTTATGGTTTTCCCCAAGTAAATCTTTGTGTCTCTTGTGTGCTTGCATTATTGTCTCCATGATTGATATGATGTAGATATGCTGTACATGTTGTTCTCTCAGTTAAGATCCTAGATCATATTGAAGTAAATTCAGAAAATTTAACATGGTATCAGAGCTAGCCTGAAAGAAGGCATGATATGGCATGTATGACACTTGTTGCACTTACGATGCTAGGGCTTGATATAGCAAAACCAGTCATCGTAGAAATTTCGCTATAAATCCGTTTTGGAGAAGTTTTCGGACCTGAAATTGTTACAGGCAAAAGCTAAGATCTCCAGGTACATTGTGTCCAAAGGAAAACCTCTAATTCGTTGTACTTTGTGATTTATGATCTGTACAATATAGGGTTTCTGCCTCTTCCAGATCTGAGTCAAAATCAGGTGACCTTGGGAAAAAGGCCATATCTTGGGCTAGGAATCTCCAAATGAAATTTCGTAAAAAGTGACAGGTAGTACACAGTCTGTACTATCTCAGAAAACGTTTTTTAGAGGCCGAAGTTGAACTAGTGACACGTGGCACTCCGTACAAGTGAGCTCTCCTGTATTATCCCATAAACAGGTCATGTTGCAACATTTGGCATAACTCTCTCTCAGAGAGTCCAATTGAGGTCCGACCTATCAGGATGGAAAGGTAACAGGCCGAGCTATCTCAGGAAACGTTTTCAGAGGCCGAAGTTAAAACAGTGACACGTGGCACGCCGTACAAGTTCGATCTCCTGTTTTATCCCAAAACAGGTAACGTTGCGACATTTGGCATAACTCTCTCTCAGAGAATCCAATTGAGGTCAGACCTGTCAGGATGGAAAGATAAAAGGTCAGGCTATCTCAGGAGACTTTTTTAGACCTTGTGGATCAAAAATTTCGGAGTTACACCAGAAACAATCAGGTACATATTTCTGTCAAAACAGAATTATTTTTTGGTACCTTCATTCATGGCTTCCGGAATTTAGGGCTTTGGAGAAAGTTGGAATTTTTGTAATCGGAGACCACGGCTGAATGCTACTCATCAAAATAGAAATTTAGAGACCAAGATCAGAATTTTTGGTTTGGAAAAAGGTCGGGCTTGATCAAACCCTATTTCGGGACTTTGATTAGAAACGTGGAAAACTAGGGCTTCTGTAAAAATGGGAATTTTTGCAATCTGTGACCACGGCTGGAAGCTCCTCAGAAAAATAGAAGCTTAGAGCTTTGTATCAAACCTTTTGATGGGGAAAAAGAGTGGGCTTCATCAAACCCCAGTTCAGGGTCACGTCCAGTGAATCCGGAAGTTTGAAAGGCAAAATTGAGGAGTGAAACTTTGCAATTTTCAAATTCTGAATATACCAGTTTGATCAGCTCATCAAGGCGCATATTTCTATCCTTTCGGAAGTTTGAAATTCAAAGTTTGAATTTTTGGGGTTTCTATGACAAACCCATATCCAGCTCCAGGTCCAGTTCTTGCAAATCAAGTGGATTGGGTTAATCCTAGAAGAAGATGGATTGATCATCTACATAAGTGAAGAAGTTCCTGTTTCAGAGGGAGATGAGGCTAAGGCCTTACATAAGAAGATTACAAGCGATCTCGACAGGTATGACTCATCGAGGTATGTTTCGATATTTGCCCATGATTAAGTTTATGGTATGTTTGTCTTCATGTTATTACGGTTAGTACAATTTTGGTTTTAGATTTGTCGTATCACCTTAACAAAATTATGAATGCATGATAGAATATATTCATTGGTTAGGGTGTTGACACTTATGACTGTACTAATGCATTATGGTGTTGTATGAGGTTTATGTTGTCTACTAACATGAAAGGTACACCAAGAAAGACAAATCATATTCCAGTTCAAGAACATATGATCATGATGACATGAGGATAAAGACTCAATCATTGTCATGGATCTCATAGAAGATCCATTTACGAGGTATGTATAACTTGGTTTTATAATGGCTAACCTATGAGATATACAGGTTACTAGCACAAGTCATTGAAGAAGAACAAGAAGACATCATGTGAGTATGTTAGACATAACTAACTAGCATGCTAATCCAGGTATGTTTTTCATATATCAAGATAGAATCCTACCTTGGGTTAGGATCTTATACTGTTGTTGATAATGATTATTCATGAAGTCATAGGTTTGAATAATCATGGCTGTATGCATATTATGTTTCTTACCATAATTGATGATATGACTAACTAGAAGAATCATAAAGGTATAGGTTTGAATAATCACAGGTTTTATGCATATTATATCTCTTACCTTGATTAATGATTCAACTAACCCGAAGAGTCATAGGTTTGAGTAATTATAGGTTTAGACATGTTATGCTTCTTATGATTTGACTAACCATAAGAATCCTACATAAACCTTGAATGCTAATGCTTATTATTTCTGTTTGAAATGATCATGACTATACATGCTTGAGATTATTGTGTTTTAATAGTATACTAATGAATGTATGATTTTATATGAGATCACAAGGATAACACAATCATGATACTAATAAGCATGCATAGGAACCAAGGATGAATATGAGTTCAAGAACAGGTAATCTAGGAAGCAAAGATCAAGAGGAAGCACACTCCAGTTGTTCCTGCAAGAAAGCAAAGGAACACACTTCAGTAGTTTCTGTAAGGATGCAGATATTCAGAGGGAGTTGACCATCTTTTCACAACAGAAAGGTGTAGAAGAAGCTACTTCAGATTAGGACTCCAGCAGCTCCTGTAAGGAAGCAAAGACTCAGAGGGAGTCCACCCAACAAACAAACAAGATAAGTATTTTAATTTCTTGCATATTTGTTTGTTTAAATAAAATTGTTCAATGATGTATATGCTCATGTTCCTAGACTTAGGATATGTATTGTGCATATTAGAATAGTTGCATTGATGAACAGTATATTACTAATATACATGGGTAAGTGGCCTATGGCACTGTACAACATTCCATTGCTACTTATCTAGAATGAAACCTCTTTGCTGACATGTTGGGGGTTGTGCACACTCTGAACAATGTTCTGGTAGAGATTGGAAGGCATCTAGAAAGTTACGGAATATGGATAAATGTTGTATTGAAGCATTGGCTAAGATAATTGCATGACTGTATGACTTATTTCTTTATGCGTAAGAATTTGTTCTGAAAATTATGAGATGTTTCTAATCATGCAATTTAACCTGTTTTGTAGGAAAGACCGTATATCTTCACCTACAAAAGGACTACAACATTTGTTCCAGCAACAAAGATATCTATTGAAGATATTGAAGTTCCCAGGATCTGGGATGAAGAAATGGAATGCCATGATCCGTCGATCATGAAGAATGATGTTTGGGATGCGATCCCAAGAGCTAAAGGGAAGTCTGTTGTGACTTCCAAATAGAACTATCAGATCAAGCATGTTGCAGATGGCAGCATTGAGAAATACAAAAGTGATGAAATAGAAGATGCACCAGATGGATTTCAAGACAGCATGGTGTAGTCATATATGTGTGCAGAACTTGATATGGTAGGATAGACAGCTTTCTATCCTGCTTGGGCTTTACCAAGAATAAAGCGGATTCCAACCTTTTCTACAAGGTTGAAGAAGGCAATCCAGCGATACTACTATTTGGATGACCTATTTGTATCAGGTGATGATAGATTGATTGCCGACACGCAGCGGAAGCTTACTGCCGAGTTCAAGTTGAGAACTTGGGGATGATGCACTACTTGTTTTTGGCATGGAGGTGTGGCAAAGTGCAGATGGAATCTTCCTTGGACAAGGGAAGTATGTAGTAGAGATCCTGAAGAGGTTCGGGATGATGGACTGCAATGATATGGCCACACCTATGGCATCAAATCTGAAGCTTCTATGTGATGCTTCAATCTGAGCCGGTTGATGTATCTTTGTTCACGGAACACATTGCTTTGCTGTGAACACATTGAGCCAGTTCCTGACGGATCCAAGGAGTGTTCACCTGGTTGCTGTAAAGCATGTTCTGAGGTACCTGAAGGGTACAGTGGATTATGGGCTCAAGTATGAGGTGAATCAAAAGTTTAACCTGCAGGGTTATGTTGATTCAGATTGGGCTGGCAGTGCTACAGACAGGAAGAGCACATTTGGGTGTTGCTTCAGTATGGGATTAGGTGT